>JABCKT010000113.1:0-54976 GCA_018858115.1 Tephrocybe rancida
ATTGCCTGCCAAGACTTCTCCCGTGGACCAAGGACACGTGTAATAGGGCGATGGAAGTGGTTGTGCAATCATATTGTCGCGGTGAGTAGTGAGGGGCTGAGAATCGAAAACTTCTCTAATTTGCATACGTATTCGTCTAGGCAAATATCGGAGTCTTGAGCTTGTTGGATGGTGGCGTGTCACGTGATATACTCAATGGACGGTTACAACTGGTGCGGTTATCGCTATGTGTTGTCCAATCAGTCATAGTGAGCCTCCTGGTGAATATGTCTGAGTCGCAACTGAATATATGTGTGCAGCTTGAGGAGGAACTCATCAGCGAACAACTTGATGAATGTGACGCAGAGAAATGCAATGGAAAGGGGGAAAGAAATGCTGACAATCTGGCAACAAAATTTAGGGAAATCACTAGTAGCGCAACTTGCGATGCTAAACTCCATGGATGACAACAAAGACATCCTATGCATACAAGAACAACATTTCGACTTTAACAAAATGACCAGGGCAAACCAGAAATGGACAACAGTATACCCAAAAGGACACGACCCAAAAAACCCGACTAGAACGAGAGTGATGATCCTCGTAAGTAGGAAACTAGCAACAGACAAGTGGACGACAATCAACGTACACTCCCCCAACGTGGCAGCAATTCGCATAGAAACTGAAAACCGAATCCTTCGCATCTTCAGCATTTACAACAACTGCAACCACTCCAGAAGCTTGAGAGCACTGACGGCTTTCTTGACCAGCAGGGAAGGACAGGCAACAAGAGGAAGAAACTGCGCAGATATTTGGGCAGGCGACTTTAACCGACACCACCCAACGTGGGACAAACCACGCAACAATCACCTCTTTACCAGACGAAACCTAGATGCAGCAGAAGAGCTCATAGGCATGCTAGTGCCGAACTGAATGGTAATGGCCTTGGAACACGGCACACCAACGCTCGAAGCGAAGAACATGAAAAATCTAATAAGACCAGACAATGTATTCGTGACTGACACACTGAGTGATGAAGTAATATGGTGCAAGGTAAAACCAGAAGACCAACCGCCCAAATGCAACCATTTCCCCATCATCATGACGATCGACACCAGACCTCACGAGAAGAACGAGCAGAAAGGAAGAAACTTCAAAGCCGTCGACTGGAAGGAATTCATGGAAGTGCTGAAAGAGAAGCTAGAAGGTTTAGAGAAGGGAAGAATAGGATCGGCAGGTGAGCTGGAAAAGAGGCTAAAAGACGTGCTGAAAGCAGTGCAAGAAACAATCGAAAAAGAAGTACTGGAGAGAAGAGAATCGCCACACACAAAATGCTGGTGGACAAAGGAGCTGTTGGGAGCTAGAAAGGACTCGAGGAGGAAAGGAAGGAGATCAGAGAGGTTGAGACATATCCCACATCACCCGGCACACGAGCTATTCCGGAAAGCACAAAACACATACGGTCACCTAATCAAGACGACAAAACGGAAATTCTGGGAAGACTGGCTAAAGGACATTGATAAAAACTCAGTATGGGACACGAAGGGGTTCACGGCAAAACTGCCACCCGATGGAGGGAGGGACAGAATCCCAACGCTGACAAAGGAGGAAAGAGGGAGGAAGTGGCACATCAAAGCAAACGATGAAAAAGCAAGAGTATTCCACGAAGCCTTTTTCTATAAAGCACCAGCAAACCACGGAGTGCTGGACAACTACGAGTACCCGAGAGCAGCCTTCAAATGGACGCCCATAACAAACGAAGAAATCAGACAAGCCATCGGGAAGCTGCAACCGTACAAAGCACACGGGCTGAGTGGTATACCAAACATTGTACTAATGAAAGCCAAGCATGTCCTGGTACCTCACTTAGGTCCCATATTCCGAGCCACTTTCCATCTGGAACACTACCCGAAACAGTGGAAAACCTTCAAGACGGTCGTACTCAAAAAACCAGGAAAGAAGAACTATAGTGACCCAAACGCCTACCGCCCCATCGCCCTGCTGGACACCATGGCAAAAGTACTATCGGCATGCGTAAAAGAGAGAATCACGTTCCATGCAGAGAAGACCAATATCTTGCCACAACACCAATTCGGAGGACGGCCAGGGAGGGCAACAACCAATTCACTGCACACGCTGGTGACATTCATCAAGAACGCATGGAGGAAAGGAAAGGAAGCGTATGTATTATTCCTAGACGTGAAAGGCACGTTCCCAAACACAGTGACCAAGGTGCTGCTACATGACATGCGAGCGAGAGGATTACCAAAGGAGGTGGTGAGGTGGTTCGAAAAGAAAATGGGGGGAAGAGAAACAGTGATAGCGTTCGACGACTACACATCGTCAACAATAGCGGTGGAGAGTGGACTGGACCAAGGATGTAACGCCTCGGGTCTGTGTTACAATTTTTATAATGCTAATCAGATTGACAGCGTGAGAGCAAGCAATGGAGAACTAGCCTCATCATTCGTGGACGACGCATACTTCGCAGCAGAAGGTGAGACAATGGAGGAAGCAGCGGAGAAAGTGGTGGAAATGATGGAGAGAGAGGGAGGGGGACAAGAATGGGCGAGGACACATTTATCCATATACGAAGTTCACAAGTTTGCAGGAATGGGTTTCTCAAGGAGACGGGAGGAGGCACCAGAGAGGAGGAGAGGAGTGAAGAAGAAAACACGACCGGCCACACGACCCAACATCATGATTGCGGGCACCGCCATAGAGCCCACGTCAGCTCACACATTCCTTGGAGTAATCATAGACCAGGAGCTATGTTTCAAAGAACAAGCAGCACACACGTACAGAAAAGGATCGGCAGCAGCAGCGCTAACAAAGAGACTAACAAAGACAACAGGAGGGATGAAAGGGGAGTTTGCAAGAAGGCTATACGAGGCGGCCATAGCACCGACGATGCTATATGCAGCAGACGTGTGGTGCACCCCGGACGTGACGACAAAGGAAGGAGTGGTGGTGAAGGGATCAAGAGGAACAATGACAAAGCTGGCGAGAGTGCAGAGGACGGCAGTGATCCAGATACTGGGAGCATACAGGACAACACCGAATGACCTACTCAACGCACACGTGGGGATACTGCCAATGAACCTCTGAATCCACAAAGTATGCGTAAACGCAGCAGCCAGGATAGCCACGCTACCATCGACAAACCCAGTGCACAAAATAGCAAGAAAAGCGGCGAAGTTTATATGATGGCATCGAACACCCCTACACTACATCATGCGAGCACTAGGAGTCGACCCAAGGAAGATGGAACCCATAGGAGCCACACGAATCCTGCCGAACTGGAAGAGCCCAATCACGGTTGAAATAGACGGAAGAATAGAGATGGCCATGCAATGGGAAAGGGACAATGAGGCAGACGTACACATCTACACGAACAGATCGGGATACAAGGGAGGGATAGCAGCAGCAGTGGTGCTCTATAGGGGATTCGAGAAGCTGGTGGTTATGAGGAAATATCTGGGGAAGGATACAGAGCACACAGTGTTTGAAGGCAAATGTGTAGGGCAGGCGATGGGGATGGAGTTGGTAAGAAGGGAATTGAAGAAGACAGGGAGGTTCAACACAGTGACGATGGGGACGGACAACCAAGCGGGGATGAAAGCAGTAGAATTGAGAGAGCCAGGAACGGGTAAGTATATCGTGGACGCGGTGTTGAAGGAGCACCGAGAAGTTCAGAAAAGCACAAGCCATGTGGATGTACGGATATATTGGACGCCAGCCCACAGAGGAATACCAGGAAACGAGCGAGCGGATAGGGAAGCAAAACGAGCAGCGCAACGCGATGATACGGGAAACTCAAAACTAGCCATACTACAAAAACCACTTCCCCTATTGAAAGCGGCTGTCATGATGCAACACAAGAAAACTTGGAAACAACAGGCAGAGAAAGCGATCGAGAAATCACAACGATTCCAATGAATAAAAACCATAGACCCCAATATGCCCAAAGTCAAACCAATAACACGCATGCTAGCAGAACTTCCAAGACGACACGCAGCACTTCTCTTCCAGCTTCGCTCAGGACACTGCCCCCTAAACGCCTACCTACATCATTTCAACAAAATACCATCACCCACATGCGACACGTGCCGTGTTGGAATTCCGATTGCCGATTCCGAGCGCTCACAATGCCAGCTGACCGCGCCGCCACCATTCTTGTGGCTCACGCCAACTTATTTCGGTTTGTTCAGGTTTTCTGATAGTTTATTGTTCTTCTATGTCTATATAGGTAGTGTAAAACTGTGTATTTACGCATCCGTTTGCCCCCGCCCCCAATCTAACCCATTGCCCGGGACAAACTGACCTCGATGCCGTCGAGATCGCGTCGTTTATTTTAACATGCCGAGGACACGACGAAACAGTGGAACACTATCTCCTGAAGTGCAGAGCATATGCCTACCACCGACAGACACTTAGACGCACAGTCCGACCAGGGCCCAAAGAACTAGCAACCCTACTCAGTGATCCCAAAGCCACAAAAACCCTATTCCAGTACATCCACGCAACGAAACGCTTCGACGAACGACTCGGCGACCTAAGACTCGCGCACGATATACTGAGCGCACACCCGGACAAGAAAAAGAAAAGAACCTGATACCTTACTAGAACGAAGACCATAATTTACGATACAATACTTTACAAAATGGACACTCGCCTCAAACCCAGGCATGCCACGAGGAAGGCCGTCGAAAGACGACCAGAACTCATTAGATTAGAATAGACTAATACGGACAGAGTACATAGATGGACACTCTAGATAGAGCCCGAGATGGGGCATCGCCCTAAAGGGCGAAGCAATCAAAAAAAAAAATACCCAATCAATACATGTACAGGTTATCTATAGGCGATAATGATGATATTGGGTCCTCAGGCAAGGCATATTAGTAACGTCTAAATTGTCTTGGTGCATACGACGGCGGTGGGTACTCTATCGGCGCGGCTGGCTTGGGCTCGTGGGGTGGTGCGGGCTCGAGCGCGGGTGGTGTGTTCGGGCGGTATTGGTCGATTTATTTCTACAATTGTTCCCTAGTATGATTAAGGTACTGGTCATGGTGTGTACGGCGGTGGAGGATATTGGATTGGAGGAGCTCTGGGCTCGTAAGGTGGTGCAGGTTCAAACGCAGGTGACCGTGGTGCAAGCTCAAACATAGGTGGTGCAGGCTCAAACACAAGTGGTGGCAGCTGTGGTGTAGCCTGCAGAGGAGCAGTCCTGGGAGTTTGATGTGGTGTAGTCTGGTACAAAGCTCGAATTGCGTTCCAGTATTGAGCGATCCGCGGGAGTGCACGCGACCAACGTATGCCGGCGACCCTGGGCCAGAAGCAGCACAATAGGAACATGACGGCCGCGATCGTTACAATTAACCAGACTAGGGGCTGGGGCTTGTCTAAGGGTATTGTCAATACGAATGCACAAGTATTATTCCCTGCATACTCTTACCTCCGGCTTTTGATTGCGTGGGTGGCATTAATATTGTGCAATATTGGTCGTCGCTGGTCGTCGCTGTAACGGTTCAGAAGATTCATATAAGTACATACGGCAGTCAGGCTCATGAGAGCACGAAGGACACGGTCGTCACAGGGAACAGCCTTGAACGGCCACTGCATTGAAAAAGTTGTCAGACAATAAAATAGTGACCATCGATCTAGATTATTATTATTATTAGATGATGATGATATAAAGTCATCAGGTATATTAGTAACGTCGTTGTCCTGGTGCATACGATGGCGGTGGGTACTGCATCGGCACGGCTGGCTTGTGCTCGTACGGCGGTGCGGGCTTAAACCCAGGCGGCGGGGGTGGGGGCGGAACATGGTGAGGGAGGTAATCGGATCCGAAGGTGAATGGGGTGGGTATGGGGCGATTGAAGTGATGCATATGGGTTTCGCAAACGAGGCGGGTAGTACGGCGCTTGCGGACCAGGCAGAAACAGAATACGACGAGGAAGAAGAGCCAACAATAAGATTGTAATATTCAAGCGATCAATTTATTTCATTACGTGATGCAACTGATCCATGCAGTACGGTGACATGCCATGGCAGTGCTCAGCGCAGAGCATCCGGGCCCAGTCATAAACATCATAATGTTGCACATAGTATGACTACTCCTCCTCCTTAGCGTGCATCACATAAGGTCTTTCAACGTAGGGAAACTGCAACTCTAAACAAACTCAAAACACATCTTGGGCAATACGTGAAGCATGTCTTCGAGTTCCGGACACTCACAAACTTTTCAGTTAGCTTCCCCGGAAAACGATGCAGCCCTCGAAGACGTCTCTCAAGGCGGGAGTGTCGGAGACCATGACCCAGGCCCTCTTGGCCTTGGCCACCTTCCTCTCAAACGACATCATTCTCAAGAACTCGAGAGCCTCAGGCCACCGAAACTCCCTCGCATCGTACCTGATATTTCTCTGCTCGACAAGGCTCCTTCACCCACAATGCCTATAGAACCAGTTGACTCTGCCGATCAATTTCTGGGCGACTTCATTGCATCTGTACTCACTTACGCAGTCGAGCAAGAGCATGACCACGGTACCCCTCAGGCCGCTGATCGGGCAGCTAAATTGTTCAACTCCTTTGTGGACTTATTCCTCGATCCCATCCGGTGGCAGGATCTCCTGGATTATCGTGGCGAGTATGTGCAGGACCTGATTGACACGATGCAGAGCGTGAGTTTTTGATTCATTCTACAGGCTTGTCAGAGAACTCATTTTCAGAGGTTTCCCTAGTTGTTAGACGATGGATTTATTGAACAAAATCTCAGATCAGCCTTTATCCGTGCTCTTGGGACAATAGCCATCCAATCTCAACTTTACCCAAGTCGCTTCCGCTTGCAAAATGTAACTGATCAGGGAGTAAAAGTGACACTGCCGTATTCGAGAACTACAGAAGGCTACATGGAGGGAAAGGCGGTGTGCATAAAGCGCACGTCAGCCTTTCACCACCTGAACCCGAACTTAGAGGTAAGTGCAGTGGGATTTCGCTGTTTCTCTTCCCTGACAACCTTCAGGAACAATTGCGTGAGACGATGGTTTGGGCCCAGCTATCTCATGAGAACGTGCTGCCATTCTACGGCATATGCGAAATTGGCGATGACCCTCCTAACCTAGTATCTCCCTTTCTGGAGATTCTCGACTTCATTAAGAGGAATCCAGACTGTGATTGACGGTCGTTTGTAGGTCCACATTTTGCTTTCATTTGTTATCGGGCTAATCCTGTATAGGTCTGTGACATTGCAGCTGGAATGTCCTACCTTCATGGCAACGGATTAATCCACTCAGGAATTTACCTCCCCAGAAGAAACATCCTTGTCACCAGCACTGTTCCACCCCGTGCATGCCTAGCCTACCCTAACTTGGACAATTTCCAAAACATGGTCGACAATATGTTTGGACTGTTTGAAACTTCCGGCTTTGATGCAGATGTTCAACAGTTCTCCCATGTCGCTCTAGAGGTATGCCCCTTCAATCCATGTCAATGTGACATTTGAAAACAGAACCCTGCTGTAGATTCTTGGACACGAATTGACTCCCAGTGAACGGTACGACGATATATTTTTCGAAGACCAATGCCCTTTTGGATATCTCCACGAGGGGCTGGACGAGTCCATGTGGCGGCTTCTGGCGGACTGTGAGGGCGCGGAAGAGCTCGACAACCGCTGCCCTACTGCACACGAAATAGTTGAGAGGCTTCACGACGGAAAGGAGCAATGGGAAATAGCCCTGGCAGCCCAAGAGCATGAGACGGACTCCATCGTCAAATCTGCCATGACTTATGTGTCGCTCAAGCAGAATCCTGACAAGATCACTCAGGCTCGTGCTGCTACTCAAGCATCTGCGCTGTATGACTCCTTTCAAAATATGTTCCGGGATCTGAAAAGTTATGGATGTCTTATTGAATGCCGTGGTGAGGGCGCGCAGGCACTGATTGAATCGATTCAGAGCGTGAGTATTCCCGAATTCGCTGTGGTTACCGTCTGTCAGAGGACTCATGATCTTTGTTCCCCCCAGTTATTGGACGACAATTTCATCGAACAGAAACTAAGAGGCATCTTCATTCTTGCTCTAGCAATGTTAGCCCAGCATTCCCACTTGTACCCGACGCGCTTTCTCTTACACGGTGTGACTGATCATGGAGTTGAAGTAGGAAGAAGATCAACAAAAGGGTCCATGGGCGGGAAGGTGGTGTGCGTGAAAGAAACTAAGGGTTGGCACACGAATGTTCGTCAATTTGTTAGAGATCCAATGTGTCTCTCTGATAAGTCTTTGTCAGGGCTGGTATGGGGAAATACTTTGGGCCCAACTATCTCATGAGAACGTGTTGTCATTCTATGGCATATGCCAAATTAATGACGCTCCCAGGCTAGTATCCCCCTTTCTCGAGAATGGCAAAATTGTCGACTTCTTGGCAAGAAATCCGGACGCTAATCGACGGTTGTTTGTAGGTTCACGTTTTGTTTCCGTTCGTTATTAATTTAATCTTTTTTACCAGGTCTGTGACGTCGCAGCTGGAATGTCCTACCTTCACGACAACGGGCTAAACCTCGAGGGCTTTAACTGTAGAGACATTGGTGTCACCAGCACTATTCCACCCCGTGCATGTATAATCAGGTTTGAGCACGCGTGTTTGGAACCTGCACGCTTGCTACCTGACTGGTCAGATGATGCAAAACAAAAGTTCGAGGAAGCATATCTTTGGAGGATTTATGATAGGAATCATACTCGAATAGAGGGGTCATTTGCTTTCTCCATAATTGCTGTTATGGTGTGCTCCTCCAATCCATCCCATTGGCACTAAACTCATAACAGGGCTTTTGTAGATTCTCACGGGACGGAAGCATTTGGCCTCGTATGAGACTCTTCGGGACGGCCAGCGCCTTCACATGCCTGTTGGGTATCTCGATAGAGGGTTGGATGAATCCATGTGGCAGCTTTTGTTGGACTGTACGACAAGAGATCTCGATGCATGCCCCACCCCACGTCAAATTGTTGAGTGGCTTTCATATCCAGAGGTGCGGGAGAATCAAACAAGATTGCGCATAGCCAAGAAACGAGACAAAGTCGCAAGATTGCTCAGCGCCATTTGCGCCAGTGTCCAGCGTTACAAGAGCTTACTCTCTTGCAATGACAATGATGCTCAGACACTGTTGGACACCTTTCAGCTGGTAAGTTTATGTGACTGGTCAAATACAGTTCAATGCTCACTTCAATTTTAAAGCTATTGGATACTAATGTTGTTGAGGACCGCACCCAGTTAGTAACTGCCATCAAGAGGCTGTCAGGCCCTGCAAAACACTTTCCACGCCGTTTCTTCCTTGGTCCAGTACCAGACATTACAGCTGATCCAGTCGCTTCTGGGGGGTTTGCCGATGTTTATAAAGTCAACTTCCAAGGCGAAGTAACATGCTTCAAGGTAATAAGGTTTTATGCCCAATCACAGGTTGAACATATGGCGAAAGTCAGGACATCCCGAAGTGTTATAACACTGACTCCTTACTAATACTGATGTATAGGCATATGCAAAGGAGGCTATTGTTTGGGCTCAGTTGTCACATCCAAATGTCCTCCCTTTCTATGGGCTTGCACATTCTCCAACACGACTATCTTTTGTTACCCGCTGGGCAACACAGGGTGACCTTACACAATATCTCTGGCACAACCCTGGTGCAAATGGAATACTTCTCGTATGCACTCCAATCTGGAGATTTTCTCTGCCTGGCTATGATGACATCTGAGCTTTCTTATCAGTGCAAAGACACCGCGGCGGGTGCAGAATACCTACACATGAATAACGTGGTTCATGGAGATTTGAAAGGGGTGAGGTTTGCTGTGGTATTTCAAAGGCGACTGACATTGATCTGTTTATTCTCCAGTGTAACGTCCTCATTGATAGTTCTGGCAGAGCCTCCTTGTGCGATTTTGGCCTTGCAAGTGTGACCGATCCAAAAATTATCAAGTGGACATCTCAGTCAACAATGGCATCCAAAGGGGGGACTGCACGCTGGCAAACACCGGAAATACACGAGCCTGAAGATGAGGCTGAGGAAGTCTATAACACCAAAGCAACCGATGTATTTGCATGGGCAGGAATTTGTTACGAGGTCACTCTTCCCCGGTGTGCACCTGAAATCAACTTCCTGATGTTTTGCTTCCAGATATTCACTGGATGTCTACCTTTTTTTGAGCTTTCTAATCCTGTTGCTATCATGGCCAGGATCATTCAAGGCCATACTCCAACACGCCCAGCAACTAATAACGTCGCTTGGGGAATTCGCGGACTAAACGAGCATGTTTGGAACCTCATGAAGGAGTGCTGGCATTTCGAGCCTTCAACACGGCCTGACATGACTCAAATTCTTTTGAAGCTCACTGCGGAGAATGTCATCGATACACGGGGACCTGGAGAGTGGGAGAAGGGTGCCTCCATGCGATTTCGGAACTCTCAAGATTCAAAGGAGTCCGACAGCGTGAACTCCATGCAGTTTTGGGAGGATCTGGAAAGCCTACTTTTACGAGTTGCGCCAGGCGTTGAAGATGTATCTGCCTGACATCTTTGTATAGTAGATTATTTAATTTTATGTTGCAATTACTATGCCGTTCGAAATACATGATGCCGATTGCGTTGCTCTGGAGGGATGTTACCCCCGTAGCGAGATACGTACACTTACATCTAGAGGCAACCAGGCCCTGATCCTCCCACCCTTCATTCTCACGGGGATAGGGCTACGTTCACGCGATACTCGACTAAAAAAACACGTGAAGTCAATCCATAACTGTACTAGGAGAGTTAAAATGAAGTCAAACATCGAATGAAACAGACATACACTGAAGCTGAGGGCAATGGGAGCTGTGTACATCACTATTATACCATGACCGTGAGCGAGGATCAACGATTCATATTGGATGAAATGGGGCGCACAGACATCACAAGGTGCTCTCGAAGATGCCCAGACCCTTTCATTCGGACGTGGCGCCAATCGCCATCAATCTTCCGTCGATGTTCGCGGAACTCTGCCCCGTGCAGAGGGGCCAACGAGTCTGGAGTGGAGCGCAGATCGGCAGCGCCCATAGACACTCGCGAGATAAGTTTGACCTAGACAATGCGTTTGAGATAAAGTTGTCCAACTCATAATGACGTCACACTTACGGAAAGTTTCAACTCTAGTACCTTTCCTCTTATAATCGTTCGCATGTCACCCGTGTGTTTATTCTAGTCGCCTTGACTCTTGTAATGGTTGGTGTGAATTGGCATCATGTTCGCATACACACGGACGCATCCAATTATAGACGGGTGAGTTGAGGTGTCGACCAACTTGATCAGTGGTGAGGCCAAGCTGTCCTTATATTCTTGATACTGGTGTGTACGACGGCGGAGGATACTGGATCGGGGGAGCATTGGGCTCGTAGGGTGGTGCAGGCTCAAACGCAGGTGGTAGATCCGATCTCCTAAGGTGTAGTGGTAGCCCGGGAGTCTGATGTGATGTAGTCTGGTGCAAAGTTCGAATTGCATTCCAGTATCGAGCGGTATGTGGAGCCCTCTCATGGCCTTGCGGGCTTAGTTGGCGCACACGCCGCCTACGCATGCGTCGGAAGGCCCAGAAGCAGAATAGCGGGCCCAGGACCAGTAAGACTACCGAGGCTAGAGGGTATCATCAATACGAATGCAATCAGTACTATCCCTTGCATACTCTTACCTATGGCTCCTGGTTGTGTGAGTGCCATGAATATTGTGCAATATTAGTCGTCGCTGCAACAACTGGGATGTGGAAGTTCAGAAGACATGTAAGTGCATACAGCCGCAGTCAGGCTCATAAGAGCCCGAACGGCACGGTACCGACAGGGAACAGCCTTGGACGGCCACTGCCTGCGTCCAGTGTCAAGTGAGTCATTGTGAAAGGGGTCAACGATAAGATAATGCCCAATCAATCATCGGGTTGTTAGCGGCGTACTGGATGATGATGAGGATAGAAAATCCTCAGGTATATTAGTAACGTCATTGTACTGGTGCATACGACGGCGGTGGTATCGGCACGGCTGGCTTGGGCTCGTAAGGTGGTGCAGGCTCAAACGCAAGTGGTTGTGTGTGTGGTGTAGCTTGCGGAGGAGCCGTTCAATGGGTAATATGATAGAACAATTCGGATAAGATTATAATATTCAAGCCATCAATTTATTTCAATATGCGATGTAATTGATCCCTGGTATTATGATTATGGTACCGGCCATGGTGTGTACGACGGTGGAGGATATTGGATTGGGAGAGCTCTGCGCTCGTACGGTGGTGCAGGTTTAAACGCAAGTGGTTCGGGCTCAAACGTAGGTGCAGGCTCAAACGCAAGTGGTGGCAGGTGCGGTGTAGCCTGCGGAGGAGCAGCCCTGGGATCCTGATGTGGTGTAGTCTCGGGAGGCGCAGTCTGGCGCAAAGCTTGAATTGTATTCCGGTCTCGAGCAGTCTGCTGAAGGCTCGAGTCATGGCCTTGCGGGCTTAGTCGACGCGCACGCCGCCTACGTATGCGGACGACCCAGAAGTAGAATAATACGGTCAAGCCTGGCAAGAAGAATAACAAGAATAGGGGCAGGAGAGACTTGTCTAGGGGTAAAGTTATCAATACGAATGCACAAGGTACTATCCCCTGGATACTCTTACCCTCGACTCCTGGTTGCGTGGATGCCATTAATATTGTGTGGTATTGGTCGTCGCTGCAACGGTTCAGAAGACCCATGTAAGTGCCACATACAGCAGTCAGGCTCATGAGAGTCCGGACGACACGGTATTCACAGGGAACAGCCTTGGGCGGCCACTGCCTCGAATAAGTGGTCAGACGACAAGATAATGACCATCAATACATATTCATAAATGATGATGATGATACAAGATCCTCTGGTATATTGGTAACATCATTGTCCTGGTGCATACGACGGCGGTGGGTACTGTATCGGCACGGCTGGCTCGGGCTCGTAAGGTGGTGCAGGCCCAAAGGCAGGTGGTGGCGGGTGTGGTGTAGCCTGTGGAGGTGCAGTCCTGGGTATCTGATGTGGTGTAGTCTGTGCAGGCGCAGGCTGGTGCAAAGCTTGAGTTGCATTCCAGTATCGAGCAGTCGGCGGAGCCCTCTCATGGCCTTGCGGCTTCAGTTGACGTATGGCACGCCGCCTACGTATGCGGCCGACCCAGAAGCTGAGTATTAATGTGGCCAGGAACAGCAAGGCTACCGTGACTAGGGGGTGTTGTCAATACAAATGCACAAGTGCTATCCTCTGCATACTTACTAGCTACGGGTGCTGGTCGCGAGAATGCCATTAATATTAGTTGTTACTGCCGCGCGGCGACTGGGATGTGGTTCAGAAGACACGTAAGTAGCATCGGGCTCATAAAGCCCGAACGACACGACGGGGAACAGCCTTGGACGGCCCGGGCCACTGCCCCGAATGTGGTCAGAACGACAGACGATAAGATAATGTCCATCAATACAGACCCAAATTACTAGATGACGATGATGACACAAAGTCGACAGGTATATTAATCATCTCATTGTCCTGGCGCATCAAGAGGTGGTCGATCGCAGAATTGGGCAGAGATCTGCTCGCGTGCATCACTGATACCATCCACGGCAATGTTCGGCACATGCATTGCGTGATACCACCTTTCAACGAGGGGCCCTCATCGGAGTCATCCAACAAATCGACGTTAAGACTGTGAGACTGCTTCCACGCAATATTCAAAAAATCAAGTCTTTTATCAAAATGTCTTGTCAATAATACATGCTTCTCCCGCAATGGATGTGCGGGGGGAATTACAATGATTCCAGACACATACAAAGCCTAGAAAGCCGCTCTTCATCCTTGTCTCCCACAGCGGTATGACCGCCTCGCCTCAGGTAGCGTGCCCGACTTGTTGAGAAAGCTGTTCAAGCTCTTAATCTCAGTCCCAATGTCGCCCCTCACCGACGCACAGTAACATATGTGCTGGGGTGTAGCGCAAGCGACGAGGCGGGGAGGCATGGTGTGCTGGAGAGGGTTTCAATGAGTCAGCCATAGAACTATATGGCATGCACATTTTCCATGCCCAGGGTCGTCGTGAACGGCTTTCGCATCGCAAAGTTGCATGCCGTAGCTCGCGGAATATTGACCTAAGTTAGGTTGGCATGTATGAATGTGCGTTTCCCGTTGCAACAGGTTGTGCTTTTTTGTTGCCGGAAGTGGGAGTGTGGGGAGGGGAGGTAGCGGGTCTTCAGAGTCAGAGACACGGTTGGTTTTGGGTTTTGAATGTGAAGGCCCGCGAGAAGTTCAACGCACCCACACACTTTTGTAGGGCATGAAGTGTCCCCCTGTGTACAGATCTTCTTCTCCTTGGCCCGGGCACGCGCCGTTGGAGTACGATAGCCTAAAACGAGCTTGGATGGATGTATGCCAGCGAAGAACATGGAGCTACAGGTAAAGATATTCATTCTGGGTCCAGGGTGACGCGAGGCAATACCTGACTGAGGAAGAGTATGGTTGATAAGCTTAGCAGCAGCTACCGTTTTTCTACAGGGTGAAAACCCATGTCCCCGTTGAGTCATGACTGTCCGGTATCGAGTAGGGGATTACGGTATGGCCTCAAATTGAGTGTGTGACGGGTGTGACCAGGTATCCTTGCCGTGGTTGCCGTGGATGGCATCAGTGATGCACGCGAGCAGATCTCTGTGCCCGATTCTACGATCGGCCACCTCTTGTGGCGCATACGACGGCGGGTACTGTATTGGCAGGGTTGGCTTGGGCTCGTAAGGTGGTGCGGGCTCAAACTCAGGTGTTGGCGGGCGTGGTGTAGCCTGCGGAGGAGCCGTTCACAGGGTAACATGATAGAACAATGATAAGATTATAATCTTCGAGCGATCAATCTATTTCGACATGTGATCCCTATACTGGCCATGGTGTGTACGACGGTGGAGGATACTGGATTGGGAGAGCTCTGTGCTCGTACGGTGGTGCAGGTTTAAACGCAGGTGGTTCAGGCTCAAACGCAAGTGGTGGCATGTGTGGTGTAGCCTGCGGAGGAACAGTGCTGGGAGTCTGATCTGGTGTAGTCTGGGGAGGCGCAGTCTGGTACAGAGCTCGAATTGCATTCCAGCATCGAGCGATCCGCGGATGGCTCTCATGGCCTTGTGCGCTTAGTTGACGCGCACGCAGCCAATATATGTACAGGAGCCAGAAGGACATGGCCAGGAATGGCAGAAAGAATACCACAACAATTGGCTTGGCTTGGGGCATTACCAATATGAATGCACAAGTACTATTCTTTGCATACTCTCACCTATGGTTGCTTGCTGCTGCGTGCGTGCCATCGATATTCTGTAATATTAGTCGTCGCTGCAACGGTTCAGAAGACTTGTGTCAGTGCATACAGCAGTCAGGCCCATAAGAGCCCGAATGACACGGTCCTGACAGGGAACAGCCTTGGACAGCCACTGCCTTGAATAAGTGGTCAGACGACAAGATAATGTCCATCAATACAGGGTGACGAAAGCATGATGAGACGGTTTAGTCACACGAGAAAGTGGTAGAAAATCGAACATGAGAGACTGGTGTAAGTGCTCGTTAGATTCTCTGGGGAACAGTAATGTACAAAAGAGCCTTATATACTACGGAAATCGGGTAAGTCAGAACTGTACCGGCACAACAGTGGTAATAGTACAGGAAAGGGAATATAACAAGGTTGGGATAGAGAGACGGGACTGGGCTCCCGAGTCCCAATGAGCAAGGGGGAGTCGTGTCGTGTCGAAAGTGGTGAGCGTGAGGGGACCGAAGTGACTTATCACGTTCCCGCTACATACAGATTCATATATGATGATGATGATGATACAGAATCCCCAGGTATATTAGTTGGCAACGTCATTGTCCTGGTGCATAATACGACGGCGATGGGTACCGTATCGGCGCGCCTGGCTTGGGCTCGTAAGGTGATGCAGGCCCAAACGCGGGTGGTAGAGGGTGTGGTGTAGCCTGCGGAGGAGCAGTCCTGGGAGTCTGATTCGGTGTAGTCTGCGGAGGTGCAGTCTGCGAAGCCCTCTGTCGACGCACACGCAACCTAGTACACATGTCTTGGACCCCGTAGAGGAAGAGTGGGAACACGACCACCGCCCCGACTAGGGGGTATTATCAATACGAATGCACAAGTACTATCCCCTGGGCATGCATACTTACTAACTACGAGTGCCACTTGCCAGGCCGCCATGAATCTTGTGCAATATTACTCGTCGCTGCAACGACTAGGATGTGGTTCAGAAGAAATGTAAGCATACACAGCAGTCGTGCTTATAAGAGCCCAGTCCTGACAGGGAACAGCCTGAGACGGCCAGTGAAAATGAGTCCTCTTGAGGAAGTGCTCAGACAATAAGATGATGAGCATCAGAATCGAGGCAGATTGTTGTTACCCATGATGATGTTGGTATAAAGTCCCCAGGTCTTGTTAGTCATCTCATTGTCAATGTCCTGGTGGATACGACGGCGGTGGGTACTGTATCGGCACGGCCGGACCGGGCCCGTAAGGTGGTGCGGGCTCAAACGCAGGTGGTGGCGGGCGTGGTGTAGCCTGCCAGTGCGGAGGAGCACTCCTGGGAGCCTGCCAATATGGTGCAGTCTGGGGAGGCGCAGTCTGGTGGAAAGCTGGAATTGCATTCCAGTATCCGAGTCGAGCAGTCTGCGGAGCCCACTCATGGCCTTGCGGCTCTAGTCGACTCATGGCACGCCGCCTGCGCATGCGGGTGACCCAGCAGCAGAGTAGTATAGGGGCCAGGAACACCAAGATTACCGTGACTAGGGGGTATTATCAATATGAATGCACAAGTACTATCCGCTGCACACTTACTAGCTACGGTTATTGGATGCAAGAGTGCCATAAATATTGTGCAATATTAGTCGTTGCTGCAGCTCGACTGGGATGTGGTTCAGAAGACATGTAAGCACATACAGCAGTCAGGCTCTTTAAGAGCCCGTCCCGACAGGAATAGCACGGCCAGTGAAAGTGATTCCTCTTGAGGAAGTGCTCAGACGATAAGATAATGAGCATCAGATTCCATATTGATTATTAATATTAGATGATGATAATGATACAAAGTCCTCCGGTATATTAGTAACGTCATTGTCCTGGTGCATACGACGGCGGTGGGTACTGTATCGGCACGGCTGGCTTGGGCTCGTACGGCGGTGCGGGCTCAAACGCAGGCGGCGGGGGTGGGGACGGTACATGGTGGGGGAGATAATCGGGTCCGGAGGTGAACGGGGTGGGCATGGGGCGATTGTAGGGATGCATATGGGTTTCGCGAACGAGGCGGGTAGTACGGCGCTTGCGGACGAGGCAGAAGCAGAATACGAATAGGAAGAAGAGCCCGACTATGGCGGTGTGAGTGTAGTATATGATTTATAGGGGAAGGTACATACCGACAGCGATCACGGTAGCATAGGTGGAGGGTCGGATACCGTTATTGCAATCATTGTCGCTGTAGAAATGTCAAAAAGAGAAATAACGTAGAAGATATAACTTACTCGATACAGTCTCTGCGAAAGGGGGACATGGGAGTGGGACGGAAAGAAAGAAATCGCGACCCTGTATAATATTGTCCGTATATAGTGCCTGCATGTGTAATACTATTAGACATGGAGTAAATAACACAGCCAGTCACGACACTCATCATGAATACCGACGACCCCGCTCGAGCTCCAAGCCCACAACCTGTAAACCCTGTCCTCGCTTTCATTATCGGCCTTGCTATCATCCTACTTGCTTCTATACTCAACGCTGCTGGCCTCAATCTCACAAAACTAGACCATGTTCGCACCAGTGCAATCCCAAAGTCGGCCAGGAAAAAGGACTGGATGCGCCCGTTGTGGTTGCTTGGCATGTTGCTATACATGTAAGGCAGTTCTCTCCTGCATGGCCACGCTGACCACTCTGCAGACTGTCTCAGCTAATAGGAAGCACCCTGGCCTTGGAATACATGCGAGCAGGCACGTCATTCATTAACTCTCTTTTCCATTTCACTTCTAATACCTCTCCAGAATACGTTGCTCCCCTTGGTTCGACCTCCCTCGTCTTCAACTTTCTCTTCGCCCGCTTCCTCGTCGGCACACCCGTAACCAGCACCGACATCTACGTGTGTTTCTCGCTTCCCTTCATCCTCTCAAAATCTAAACCCCACTTACTCCCACCAGGGCACAATCATCGTCATCCTCGGCGTCATCGGCATCGTCGCATTCGGCTCCATAAACTCAGGCCTCTCCTCCCAAACAGACGTAACACACATAACCTATCTCTGGCGCCGCGGCGGCTGGCTCGGCTTCTTCTTCGCCATGTCCGGCGCCCTCATCGCCCTCCTTATATTCGCCTCCAGGCTCGACGCCGTCCTCGTATCCCGCGCAGACCTAAATAGCACGGCCCCAGCCACCCCCACCCCCGACGGGCCCACAAGTGCCCACCCCGAGCTCCCGGGTGGGAATGCGCGCATACGCGAGGGCGCCCCGAGGAGGGGACGGCGTGTATTTGCGTTCGCACGTGGGGTTCTTGCGGCGATGCGCGGACTCCGCAGTGCGTGGGCGGTGTTTATGCTGCGCGTCACGGGGTGGCTGGAGCACTGGACCGCCCCCCAGGATGATGCCCAGGTCGCGTGGACGCTTGGTATCGCGTGGGCGTGCTGCGGTGGCGGGCTTGCTGGCGGCACACTGGTCTTCGCTAAGGCTACCGTCAAATTGCTCTCTGGGTCCCTGTCGAAACAGAACCCTGGCAACCAGTTTGGACATGCTGCGCCGATATTCACGATTTTGCTCCTGGCGGCAACGGCGGTGCTGCAGATCATTTGCCTTAATCGGGGGTTGAAGGTGTATGATTCGACGCTGGTGGTGCCGGTGTTTTATGGCGTGTATACCGCGACGGGGTGCGTCTCTCACCTCTTTTCTCGCTCTACTTACTTACCCGACATCTCGCAGCTTCCTCGACTCCCTAATATTCAACAACGAAGTCGACGCATACAAGGGCTGGATCCTCTTCCTCATCTTCGTCTCCATCCTCGTCCTCATATCCGGCGTCGTCCTCCTAACACACAAAAAACCCGAACACGCGTCAGGGCCCGCACCCGTGCCGCTCGCGCGTGCGAAGAAGCGTACGGACGCGGACGCGGAGGAGGGGCGCGGGGAGCAGGAGGTGCTGTGGGCTGTTGGGGAAGATGAGGGGTCCGATGAGGAGGGCGTGGGTGAGGGAGAGGACCCTGATGTGGATCACCATCAGAATCCTATACAGCAGACGAGGCCGAGGGGGGTGGGGGATAAGCAGGCCAAGGCGAAGAGTAAAGGGAAGGGGAAGAGCGCTGGTTGGAAAGTGAAGACTCAGGATGAGGAAGGGGTTGGGTTGATTGGTGAGGATGATGATGATGAGGAGGAGGAAGAGTCTAGACCGATACACCACGGGAGCTCGTCGAAGCTTCCGTTGACGACTACGGCCGAGCCTCAGCCCCGGCCAGAAGACCCATTCAAGGACGAAGACGAGTTCGGCGAGTGGGAAGGGGTGGCTGCGCCCAAGCGGTGACAATGGCATTCCACTCCCCTGCGATTCCCTGGTATTTAATTCGCATCGAAGTATTTAATTCCCGTCTTCGTTCACTTCATGGGAGGATTTCACGGCATACTTACTGTAGACTACAACAACCTTACAGTACCAGTACCAACACACATAATAATCTAATAGCCACATCCATACATACTCATTTTGATGCTATGTACATGACATGACATGATCTGTGCGCCAGCACACTTACTTCCCGCACCCTGGACAACAGTGTACGACGTCGTGCACAAACACATCGCACTCTGAGCAAAAGTCGTTGTGACATTCTGGGCACCTGTACCGGCCGAGCGGACTGAGGCCCTCACTCGTGTGCGCCGGCACCTGCAACGGGAAGGGCCTCGAGCACGCATGGCACGTCTTCGGCGCTCCCGGCGCCACCTGGTCTTCTCCGGGTCTATATAGCAGGGTCAACAATACAACCCAACGACGAAACCGACAGGACATACACAGCATCATACGTCCGAACCGGGAACAAATGGTGGTAGCTCCGCGCGAGATGGGGCGAGCTCACAATCATGAGCCCGCACACGTCACAGTCCGTCGGGACGTCGCACACCTTCGCGAGGCACCGCGGGCAGAGGAAGCCCTCGCTCTTGATCTCTGAGTGGCACACGCATAGGCCCGGCGGCGCCGTGTCCGGGAGGCGCGTCGGGAAGCCCATGAGCATCAGGTCCGCGCTGGCATTCACCCCGCGCGCGTTGCCGCCCCGTGCTTGCTGTGCCGGTGGTGGGACCAGCTCGAAGAGGAGGTCATGGAAGTGTCCTTCGTTGAGCGCGACGCCGAATTGGCCTACAGTGCAAAGGGGTTAGGGAAAGGGGGGATGGGGGAGGGAGGGGAAGAAACACGGACCTCCGGTCTTTTCGCAGAGGGAGCGGCAGATTTTCATCTCGGCTGCGAGGGCGACGACGGAGATGCGGATTTTGGCTTTCACGCAGGCGTCGAGCGTGTCGTGGATGTTCCCCGGGTCGCAGGTGGTGAGCGACCCGAAGAGTATGATGATTTCGCGCGAGGAGTGTGTCGGGAGGTGGCTGGGGAGGTCAATTTATAGTAGGGCATGCAGTGTTAAAAAATTATACCTCATGCTACTTCGTGCCATTTCTATAGAATTTTGCAGACTGGGTTCGCCGGTGGGCTCTAGTTTGTGACGATCGGCTATGTGCTTCAGAACCTCTTGAGGGTTACCTGGTACAAGGCTTAGCAAAACTGACAACGGAGCACGAAGAGCGGACGTACCAGACATCTCCCCGATGCGCTCTCCAATCCCCGCGCGCATGCCCACGACGCCAATCTGCCCAAGGGGGTTCTGGTCGAACCACTCCGCGACGAATTCACGCGTGTACTGCAGCATGAGGTCGAAGCGTGTCGGGCGCATGTCGCGGTCCATCATCGCGGCCGAGAGGTCCAGCAGCAGGATTAGATGGCGGATGATGGTGCGCCGTATCGCGGTCGCTGGCGCGAGCAGCCTTGGTCACTGGCTTGAAAAGGGTGCGGAAACATGTAGGGAGCATGGAGACAGACCTCCGCCGCCTCCCCCGCGCCATCCAGTCGTCCACCGAGCTCTGCAGGCTCCCGGCCTCGTCCTCCTGTACAGTCTCCCATGATCGCGTGTACGACGCCTCCCATGTGTACGCTTGCTAGCAGGATGTGAGTTCAAGCCGCAGATGCAGAGAGAGTGCAAGTACGGTGTCTTTGGCCTTGCCCTTGCCTTTGGCGTCACGTTTGCGGGCGGCACCAGAGGCTTTTCCCTTTCCCTTGTTGTTTTTTGGGATGTCCCCGTCGTCGTCTATAGAGATGTCCGAGTCTGAGTCGACTGCGATGAACTTGCCATTGTCTCTGCGAGGTGGCATGAAGCAGTGAAAGTTTGTTCCAGAGGCCGCAAACAATTATTGATGCATTTGATGGCTTATTATGTACGGTTCTTGAAGGTTGACTTTACTTTACAAAGTAGGCTCCAGAATGGCAAGTAGTGCTGCAGGGCCCTCGAACCAAGTACACCATGAACAACCTCAAGATCCTGCTGCTCTCCGCGCATCATCGGTCCCTCTACATCCCTCAGACTACACCGTCGGTTATGTTTATTCCACCGAGATGATGTCCCATTTCTCTCGGGCCCCCACTGGTCATCCAGAAACGCCCGAACGCATATCCGAGATATATAAAGCACTGGTGAAACACCACCACGAACCAAAAATGAAACGATTCCCGATTAGGCTTGTGAAGAAAGAGGAGGCACTGCTTGTCCACAGCGAGGACCATTGGGACAAAGTCCAAGCTATCAAAGGTGTGCTCCTGTCGCCCGCTGTTAGTTAATTGCTAAATCACGGAAGATATGACTGACCAGGAAATGGCTAACTCTGAAGATTACTATGAACAGCTATCGCTTTACATCATGCAGGGAACGACGCGTGCCGCGCTTTTGAGTTGTGGAGGCGTTATTGAATCGTGTTTAGCTGTGGCGCGTGGCGAGCTCAAAAAAACCTTTGCTATTGTTCGGCCACCCGGACATCACGCTGAACCGGACGAGCATATGGGCTTCTGTTTCTTCAACAACGTCGCGGTCGCTGCCAGGGTAACACAACAATTGACACCCATCAAGAAAATCCTGATCCTCGACTGGTGCGTCGTTTATAAATTATGCACGACAACTTGATGTAATCTTTGTATCTAAAGGGATGTTCACCATGGTAAGGCCCTCATTCATCACATAGCGTTGGTCGCGTGCCGAATATACCATCTCTTTGGCAGGTAATGGAACACAGCGTGCTTTCAATGACGACCCCAGCGTTCTATATATATCTTTACACCGATACGAGCAGGGGACGTTTTATCCCTGTGGACCCTTTGGTGGCATGCAATCTTCTGGAGAAGGCGCCGGGCTTGGATAGTAAGATCATTTCTCCGTGACCCACACACAACAATTGCTGATTTCCACAAGCTCCGTCAACATACCATGGCCAGAAAGAGGAATGACAGACGCTGACTATATTCACGCTTTCCAGAAGATCATAATGCCAATCGCCATGGAATTCGCGCCCGAGCTTGTCATTAGTGGGTTGGCTCGTTGCTGTTATCGTGCATAACTAATGTTTGGCATGATGATACTAGTCTCGGCAGGCTTTGATGCTGCGGAAGGCGACGACCTCGGAGAGTGCCATGTATCGCCAGCAGGGTATGCCCACATGACGCACATGCTCTCCGGGCTTGCTGGTGGCCGACTAGTTGTTGCACTGGAGGTACCATAACCCCATTTTCTCAAGTCGCACTGGGCCTCTCAGCTTGAGAATTCAACAGGGCGGCTACAATCTAGAGTCCATATCAAACTCTGCAATGGCCGTAACGGCCGTCCTGCTCGGTGAACCCCCCAGCCAACTCCCGCCGATGGTTGCGGGGGAGAGCGCAACGGAGACGGTTTTCCTTGTCGCCCGTGAACAAAGCAAGTACTGGAAGAACGTAGATCCCAAAGCCTGTGAACCGCGAGAAGGTACAAGCGCATTCTGTACACTCACACGACAATATTTGACGATGTCTTGTAGGTTTGGAGGATATTAGTTTCTCTATTCCAGGTACTTCATATCATATAGCTTTAGCCTGGCACATCCTATTAATCGTCATTACGCCCTAGAAATTCTCAAGGCGCACCGGCAACATTATCTCTACACTCAGCATGATATGATGCAAATACCACTTATGTCCCCAGAACTTGAACGACGATTTTCGACGCAAATCATGTGCTCGTGAGTTGTCAATCTCCCTTTGTTGTCCCCTTATACATTGGTTGGTATTCAGTTCTGATATCTTTGAAAACCAAACGCTGGTCGTTTTTCTGCACGAATTGTGAGTGTTGTTTTGATTCATTTCCATACCCTTGGCTCAAGTAACCAGCGGAAACCTGCGACTCGAGCTACAGTCATCGACGACATTCAGCGTTGAAACGGAGCGCTCATATTTAGTGAATCTGCACTACCATCATTGCATGATCCCAAATGAACATTCACATACAGCTCGACTTCTCAAAAGAACTCTTAGCATGGGTTAAAAGAGAAAATTACTCCTTGCTCGACGCCAATCTTTTCCCAAAACCTGCAACGACCCCTTCAGTGAGACTTCCATATGCTTTTTTGTGTGCAACGGTTCAGTTGATGGTACGGCACAGCGAACCAAAGCTTCAGAAGACTTTGGCAATGACATACTGATATATCTATGGGACAACTATGTACAGTATGTTGCCTATCTCTTGCTACGAACCATTACATCTCATTTCGGTAGACTTTCAGGCGCACGACATGTGATCCTTATTGGTCATGGGCCTGGAAGTCGCCCTATAATGGACCTTTTGGATCGCAGAAGTATGTGTCGGAACTGGCATCCCATCTCCAAAACTAACGATTCGTGCAGCCACTAGTGCCATGAAATCGGTCAAAGCGGTTGTACAGATAATCGGACATTCCACGGTTCCCTCAACGCCAAAGTACAACGAAGACTTGACTGAGTGGTATTACAAAGTTTGTTTCTTGCCGTAATATGGTTGCTTTGTCACTTATTTCTATTTCCCCTTGAAGAACTCCTTCGTTGTTCTACCATCTACGCATACAGTTTTGACACCTACGCTCAAACCCAAAGACCTCCGAAAACACGGATATCTAGTCCGCATAGGTGAGTACCGTTCTTTTGGTCGAAACGGCATGCATTTGAACTAATATCATCACCAGACGAGTCACAAGTAGTGAAACTTATCCACAGAGCACTTCCAGGGATCGACCAGTTCATCAAACAGCAGTTGGGCAGACAGCCATCATAGAGTATACCATATGAATATTTGTGCAATTATGGTTCCATTGAATCGGTATCGCGACCGACTTCAACGGCTTCAGAAATTGCCGCTATATCTGCATATTTCATTACATTTACAACACTCAAAAAACAGCTTTGTATACATTCATATGCGGGTGGCGCGCCTAACCCCGCCTGTCCAGAACCTGTGATTGAGCACAAGGTCGAGATAATCGTTGTTCCAGGGTTTGTGGTGACACCTACATATCCATCACTGTTTCATGCTGTTGTCGATGCTCTTGTGTTGATCAGATGAATTGTCGGACGAGGCCGATCCGTCTTCTGCGGTGCGTAGGCCACCGGCATCGTAGTCCGACAGATAGAAATAGGTCGCTGGAAGAGCCACAAATAGAGCCCCAACCACGTTACCGAGAAAAGATGCAATCAGGGATCTATGACGAGTTGTTCGGACATTATGACCTTTTTGCTACTCTGAGTAGGGAGATGGACGCACTTTCGGATGTACTCCGCGGTAGTGAGCTTCAACAAAAGTGCAGTGTAAGAGGACTGTGATGGGGTAGAGCTTCTGGAGGACCTACGTTGGCGCCAAACATTATCCCAAGGGGAACAGAAAACATGTTGGCGACGACTACAAATGGAGATTGGCATCGTTCACAAGACCAAGTAGTACGGGGTACTCACCATGGTCGTATCCACACGCAACAAAGATCTGGCGGCATGGTCAACTATATATAAAAAAGCCTAATTATCCCTCCTTACCCATATGGGTATCCATATAGAAAATATCTGCGTCACGGAATAAATGTAAGTAAGATTTCACATCCGCGCGAAGGGACCTCACCTTCGAGACGGTCTCCCTTGCACCCGCGGCTTGCTATTCTAGCTCAGAAATCACCAGTTTAATTCAGGGGGGCGCACTAACCCAGATAGCAACCGAAACAAGCCAGTTGCACCCAATCCCCCTCAAAAAGATTTGATGCCAGTGAGGGTCGACAGCTTTATGGCTGTGGGGGACGAGTCAACCTGGTTATAAAATAGCACATTCCGTAAAACGTACGTAGCAAACGTCCGAATATAGGTTGCATATGGATCGGTTGACACAATACCGCTGTCTGTTGATATTGATGGCTGAGAAATTGAGAGATACAGGAGTGGCGGCGGGCCTACAATGTACAAGCACTGCGCCGAAAAAGAGGCTGCCGACAAGGTTACCGAAGAAGACTAAGATAGGTAGATGCATCCGAACAGTCAAGCCGCAACCCAACGATAAGGAAATGAGCAACATACCGATAAGCCAGTTCAGTGGAAGGCTCCACAAGGGTATTGCTCTCTTCATAGCAGCCATAGGGAATGTCTGCAAGCTTGTCATGCCTCCGAAGAGAGCACATAGAGGCTTAGAAGTACACACCATCATGTTGCTGGTCAACAACTCCAAGCCCTGAAGAACGATCCTGTTCAATGGTCAATCGACGTGTCTACAAGTAAGATTTAAAAATTCAAACTGACATAACCAAACCAACAGGGAATACGAAACCTCCCAGGATTTTGACAATTCCCGGATTCGACTGGGTCAATCCTGCAGCCCCGCCGGAGAGAATCTCTGAAAGTAAGCCTCCAAACGAAAGCATTGCGCCAGCCGCTACCTGAATACCGCAATATTAGAGAGCGCTCCTTTGAGCGCTAGGGACTGGACACATACCGCCTTGAAGAAAACACTCTCATAGCGGTCGTTATGCTTCATAACAGCAGTCTTGACCATGTACTGGGCTATCCTTGCCTGCGAGAGGGTGCTGGGTACGTCGTCCATGGCGAAAGCGGTCGAAGTGAGAGAAAGAGATAACTTGGAGTTTCCTCCCGCGGGTATACACGCAACTTATGGGCTGCCGGTTAAATGCCAGATATCGACGGATCGTACATAAAAAGATCTAAACTCGGAAGGTAAGTATGGTTAGCTTCTCTAGGAACGGAACCGCGTCGGACGAGTATAAAAATAACTGCAAGCCTCAGGTCAGCTGCCGAGGGCTCGTAGCAGTTGACCAACCCCGAATTAGGTCTATCGGAACGCCGACAAGTACTGACGTGAATGCAGCGCATGCAGCTTCCCCTCTAAACATTCATGTCGAAAGAACCTTCGCAAGTGAGGAGCGCCTTCATAAAAACAACTGTAACAGCAGTACCCTTCATGAATTGTGAAATTCCATGTTTTTCTATGCCAAGAGGACACGCAGCTCCCATGTGTACCGTATCATCCGATGTCGAGTAGTGGGGGAGTGAGAAGTAAACTCCACAAGGTGACTTGTCACTCGGCATACGCCTGCCGGCTGACATCTGACTGAATGATAACTGATAAGATAAAGAAGCGATCGGGCATTCAGACTCGACGGGCGCAAGTTGTGGACGCAACGGGGGGGACGGCGTTGGTTAAAGGAATGAAAATCGAAGTCAGTTGTCATCGAATCATCACCTAAAAATTAAAATGTGATGATGGCGCCAGTGGCGCGGAAGTACCCCTGCACTTCCTCTCACTAAACGTACTAAGTAACATTTGGTTGATTGTGCACACGGTCTGTCGCGAGTGCTTCTGAATACAGTAGATCTTCTGAAGCAAGGGCGGCCCGACCGACCGTGCGCGTGAGTACTGAAACTACTTACTAATACTAGTACTGAAGGGTTGTACAGTAGCCGATGGCCGTACATGCGCATATGTATACAAAGTCTCATGTGCAAGCAACTTATACATTCTGCCAAACGAAAAATGAAATCGAATTGAATGAATGTAGATTATGAGTCAGTGTTTGAACTTCAGTAATAGCGACGGTCGTGGTGGCGAATAGAAATATAGTAGCGTAGAGCGGAGAACTTGGCAAAACAACAAACTTACATGCCAATAGGAGAATTAGTAAGGATCGTGACGAAGGAAACAAAATAAAATACAAAGAGTTGATGAAGACCGGTAGATTAGGCAGGGACTACTGAATTATTACTCGTGTTGAGAAGCACCCCATAATTTGTTGTTTGAGCGTCGGCGTGAGTTACCGGCATGCGGGTAGCCTGGAGCCATTTGGACGGAGGCGTTGGCTTGTCGATCGGTTTTACGCGTGTCTTCCAGCCGGCGGCTCTGCGATATGGGCTGGGGGGTGAGGGGTCCACGTCCCACGCCAGGCACGTAGAGTGCGCCACGATTGTAGGCACTCCGCTCCTTCCTCCTAATATGGGTCGGGGCAGGGAAGGGTTCTGGAAGTCCTTGTTCAGGGCCGGGGTCGGAATAGAAGATTTTCGGACGCCAAGCCTCCTGCTCGTCCATAATGCAAGAGTTCTTGAACTTCTCGACGAGAGCTTCTTTTCCTCTACAAGCAAGCAGTTGGAACCGTTCGAAAAGAAGAACTGAAAAGACGTACTGATAGTTTGCGTAACTCATTTGAAGGACTTTCTCACTTGAAAACATATTCCTACTAAAGTTGTCATCGCTGTATACGTACCAAAAGACAACGATCGACGCACCATTTCTCTCCGAGCTTTTTCTTCGCAAAACAAAGGAGATCTTGAACAGTGATGAAATTCACAAAAGCGTAGCCGACATTGCAACCTAGATGGAGGTTAGTTCAGATACTCAAACCTACTTCCGAAACGACCTACCATTTTGGAAATCCATACGCAGATACAAGAAATCGATTCGTCGAGGACAAACTTTTGCGATATACGACACCAGATCCTTGTCGCTCATCTTATTCGGGATATTCTTGATCATGACAGTCGTGCGGGTGTCCTGACCGTCTTCGATTTTATCTAGGTTGAATTGGTTATGTTCAGCGGACGAGCGAGGTTCTCTTCCGTTCCCCGAGTGTCCTTGTAGCAGCGTTGGGCGGGTAATACGTTTATGTGGAGGTGGCCCAAAGGTCGCAGGGAAATTAGGACGATAGATATCGAGGGCTGGGTCCGGAGAGGGTTGAGATTCGTACTGGTTCGCCATTGCGTACGGCATCATACCGGGTTGCGGACCGCAATACAAGGCATTCGGCATGCCAGGAGCACCAGCCGACGCATCAGGGTACCAAAGGTCCCCCTGAGGACGGGGTGCAGTCATCATGGCACGCTCGAATGCCAGGTTTGCCGTATTCGGAGGGATAGTCGGGGTCAGAGGCTGGAGGTAAGAGTTGTCGTATTGATACCCATAACCGTATACAGGTAGAACTCTGGGTGTGAACGGCGCAGTTTGGGGCGGAGATCGTTGTTCTTGCTGATAACAATAGGGAGATGGCGTCGAGCACGGCACATAACAGCTGGCCGTGGAACTAGCAGCAGGGCTACCCCGGGACGGACAGTAATAGCAGTCGTGATGTGTATAAAGTCCAGGCCCTCCCCTGTGGTGCACTCCAGTATCCCAGAAGTAGCGCCCGTCATGTGGGCCAGGGGTACTATTAAAAGCATCTTCCAAGCCTGGGCGGCTGGAACTGTCGTTCGCCAAGCCAATCGCCGGTACTTCAGAGCTTGGGTCGGAAGTATAAAAGTACGTGGGTGAAGGGACAGGGGAGTGAGACGCAAACACTTCGTGGTGAGGGTTGTTGTGTTGAAGCTGCGACTGCGGGCCTTCGGGAAAGAACCGTTCTCTGGTATGTGAAAACTGGCCGGGATACCCAAACTGTGCTGGTTCTTCGCTGGGCTGTTCCGTCTGGTTTGTCGAGATGACATTTTGTTCGATGATGTAAGGATTCGGTGTAGTGGCTGGGGCGCGAGGGTAGTCTTGAGGCCGCTGTTTGACGGGCATCGAATCCAAGAGGTCCTCCCTTCCGAAAACTCTGAGCTTCATTCCGAACAGGATCTGGGTGTCGACGGCAGTATAAGCGGAAATCGCCTCGCGCACATCATAATACTCGACGTAGAAAACCGTCTCGTTCAACTGCTTCAAGGGTGGTGGAGATGAGAGAAATGCCGACGACACATAAATACGGCCTTACCTGTTTCTTCTGATCTATGTCTTGAGCTATCGAAAACATTCGGAGGCCACCAAACGACTTCAGGAAGCTCTTCAGCATATCAATATTGAGGACTGTGGCCGTCGAAGCTTCCTCGTCGCTCGCAGGCGCATTGATATTCTCGTCGTCTACGTCGCTAGTGCTGTCGTCCCCAACGACCCTCAACTCCCTCCCATTAGGACTGGCCACACTTTTGCCTTCGACAGCAAGATAGAACGACGCATCCGTGGATGTTAAGAAAGGAGAGCTTCCAATGGCCTGCAATTCGGTGAGTGGACGATAACGTAGACAATACGCGGATGTCACCTTCGCAAGCTCCTCCGAAGATATAAACTGGCACACAATCCAGGCTCTCGTCCCATCTTCAGCCAGCTCGTCGCCAACACAGTTTGACAAGGGGCCAGCCGTAGGAATGGATATAATTTTTTTGGCGTTTTCTGCGTGACGGACGTCAAAGAAAGCGAGCATAGCGATTCCGTTCGATTGCTGGCAACGGAGAAAAACACCTTTTATAGAATCTTCGGTAAGAATGCCGCCATTCGCACCATGATCGGGCACAGAAAGGTTTTTCGAAGAGTCAGTGATGCCAGGGGGCGGCTGGGAAGTCAGGGTTTCTACGATCGATGCTCTGAGTATATCGTGCCGAACTTGTCTCGAGACATTGCTGAGCTAAAGAAAAATAAGTTTGTGTGTGCTACATTGTACGAGAGGGTTCTTTACCAAAAGGAACCTCGTAGACTGTTGGTCTGCTTCGTCGCCATGGCATTCGCGCACGTAGTCGGATGTGATGTCTACATTAACCACAGAGTCTGAACTGGTCGCGGTTCTCAAGCTCGATGATGGTGTCAAAGGTGGCGTCAACAGGGAATGGCCGTAGCTAAGGTCGCGATCGACTCGGCGGCGCATTTGTATTTTTAAGGGTTGCGTTTGTTGCTTATGTTCTGCGTGGTCGAGAGAAAGCGACTCGCGATGCGTTGCAGGTCCATCTGCCAGAGATGTCGCGGAATTAGACGAAGGTGCTACATTGGCGTCAGAACACGGGGGCGTAGAGAGACGCCGAAGCGGTTCGCGAGACATGCCCTCAAATTGAGGTGGGATCGGGCCCGAATGAGGGGGAAACCTTTCGAGAAATCTGGTAAGCGATGAGAGAAACCGTATGGAGAGGGTGGGGGTTACCAGATATTGGGTAGCGACGGCGAGTGCTGGAGACGCGGGGGGTGACTTCTGGTATTTTTAGTTCTATGTTGAGTATTTTTACAAAGCGAATTAACGCCAAGGTCGATACTGGATCTCGTCTGAGAGTCGCTGGAAGACATAGAGGCGAAGGGTCAGGACACCTAGAATGTGCAGATGACTGAGGAAACGAAAGGGATCCTGAAGAAGAGGGTGAACAGAACGCTTGCTAATGAAGGTGTTTAATTGACGTCAAAGGCGACCGGAGAAGCGCCGCAGACACAATCATAAGAAGAAAGAGAAGAACCATAGAGATTTGCGGATCCCCAATGCCGCTCTGATTGCGAGGCGGTCGTCAGGCAGTTATTAGGCTTTTCGGAGGGCTGACGAACTAGTTTCGGGGCGCAAAAAGGTGGGTTTTGATATAAATTATAGCTTGCTCATGCCCTGGGGGAGCCCGGAGAAACAATGCATCCAAGGAGAGCTGTGCACACAGCATACGGATGAGCTGTAAGGCGACTTAGAATACTAAAATGGAAATGAAGTTGCTGAAGAGATGTTGCACAGGGAAAATGTGTTTACTTTTAGAAGCAAGGTTTTGATACGCTGATTTCACGTCAAGTAGTCCCGGATTGGAAGCGCCAAAGCCTGATTTGAAACAGGGAGAGAACCATCGGCCTTGCCATACAAAGGCATCGGCGTACAGGTAGGGATAAAGCCTGGAAGACGGCGACCAAAGAGCTAGGCCTTGGCATGGTAGCACATTCGGCAGAAACGGTGCCGCACAGAGCATACAGTTATTTGCCGAGACAAGGGAAATTCATCGACCGAAGTTGTCGTCTGTTCGAACTCCTTCGATCCAAGTCACTTCTTCTGCCACTGCCGCTCCCACGCCACACACGTTGGATCTCACGAGCCCACTCAGCGCCGCGTAGACAGATGGATGTCAGGAATTGGAACTCGTCTCAGCGAACAGACAGAAACTGTCGATACTTATTCGCCACCTCAGGGGATGTCCTGGCATGTTGTACTAAACTCTAAAGTTTCGCGGAATTCCAAAAACATAATGCTTTGTTCGTGTTTTACTTTATTTGAGCATCACGTGGATGGCAGACACGAAAAGGTTGTGCTCACCATCGTCGGCAGCTCGCTTGAGTCTCCTCCATAATGCCGTTCTACCAGATGCTATGCATCACCACACACGTCAACGAATACGTGAGCCATACACTACAACATACTGCAATCTTGGAAGCTCAAAATTTTGCTAGAAACATATAAAGGAACTTGTGCGCCAAACCGCTACCCATGTTCTCCTTGCCGGCGGTGTCGTGCGTGATATCAAGTCCATGGGAACACTCACTCTACCTCAACGCATGCGGAGGCACAAAACAGCTCATACGATTGGAGAGTACGTAGTCAAGTCTCCCTCCACCCTCGGCACTCAATGAATACTTCACAGCTATTGGACATTAAACTTCGACACCGCCCCTCGAACCCTCCGCTCCCTAAATGCCATCATGCGGAGGGACCCTCGCGTCATTCGATGGACGGTCCTCAAGTTGGCGGACAAAGTAGACGCCGTCGCGGAACAAGGCCACAAGGCAATGTCACAAACCGGTAGCGTCCAGGACCTCGTCAATTAGATGAACGCTTCTCTCAACTTGAGCTTGGCGGCACACCGCTGGCACGCTGGCACCAGCTGTCGACTACTTCGGACAATACTTGCCATGAACTCCACTGCGCGGCGCCAGTGGTGAAAACTCTAATACTTGTACATTATTTGAAAGTTTTCGATGGGGTGGGCAAGTATTGGATATGCCACTTCGTATAACCAAAACACGTAATCGTTTATGCGCTGCACGGGCGGACGGAGGTGTGAGCCAGTCTGAGCTTATCTAGGTGTGAGCTATTACGGTGGATGGACGGAGCTCGTTCACAACTTGATATCGGATGTCTAAAACGAAGTATCGTAGTGATACGTTATCGACTACATGTACATTATTTTCATTGGCCATCAGGTTTGAGTGACGAGCGGCCTGCTCTAAGGATCTCGTCCGTTGACAACAGATTAACAGCGATGACAGAACTAAGAAGGGGCATGAGCTTGAAAATCAAATAACTGCGAAAAACGAAATGCATTACCATGAATGAAGCATCTGGCGCTTGACCCTGTAGTTGTCCCAGATTCCCTCTACGGTAGGGTCGAAAGGCTCTCCTGACTGGAGATCGATGCCAACAGTGTTACCTTCCGCCTGCTCGTCCTTGAGAGTATTTTATATTTGGCATCGATTGTAGAATCATTGAACAGGAACCGTACCTGTAGAGCGACAACAACATCTTGAACGTCGAATCCACCGTTCTGTGCCAAAGTCTTAGGGATGATCAGAAGCGCATCGGCGAATGCTTGAACACCCATTTTGACGCGGCCTTTGGCAGACTTCTTGACAGGCCCGCTTAGGTGTGCAGAGCATGCCACCTCAAATGCGCCTGCTCCGGGAATGAGCGCTTCATCCTCGATAGCGTTCTTAACTGCACGTAAGCCATCGCGGAGAGCTTCTTGAATTTGCTGGATGGTATGTGCATTCGGGCCCTTGATCAGCAAAGTGACGGACTTCGGGGCCTTGACTTCCTCGATGAATGTAAATTTCTCCTCGCCCAAAGTGTGTTCATAAACGAGGCCAGCCCATCCCAGTACGGATGGGGTGAGATCGTCAACGGAGTTTTGTGCGATTCCACCACATACAAGCTGGAGTCTGCGGATGAATACATTAGAGAAGGACTCGAAAAGATATGGCAATCATTTACCGCTCCATGTTCCTTCTTTTCGCTCGTCGTAGTGCGAAGATACCGTTCTTTGCCAACATATCAAGGCTCAAGGGATCGATTCCTTTTTGGTTCACAATAACAAAGCTCTTCCGCTTCTCCTTCGCGTCCACAGCTTGATCGCACACCAGGTTCTTGAGCTCGATAATTTTCCTGACCTTAGCATCAGTGAATTTCCTCTCGGATTCTACGAGTTTTTCCCGTTGTTCAGAGTTGGAGTAGAAAAAGCTCGAGTTGACCTCACTGCCACAAGACATAAGCTCAAAAGGGAGGAGGCGATCCACGTAGGATTACTGACGTTTTCTCGTATTCCAAACTGACATTCAAAGTCAAGATGAAGGCATTCTCTAGACGCTTGGGCATGTCGGGGTGTCTAGCGCCGTGATCCAGGACAAGCCCACGGACGAGTTGGGTTTCGGATGCCGTCCGGTGCTGCATCTTCATGATTTCTACCATATGCAGGTCGATCGGTTCTTGCCATTGGTCTGTTGCATCTGATGAAAGACTTAGCGTTTGGCTTTGGTCTAGCAAGATACCTGATACCTTTCGATTTGAGAGGCGGCCGAATCGCAGCGACAGCATCAACCACGTCCGCAGCAAGTTGCTTCGCCATGGACGCATTCAGTTTTGTGGAGAGAGATGTGTTTGCAACGTTAATCAAGGTCGCTCGATCTAGCTTATTAGGCTGTTTGAAGGTGTCCAAAAACTGATCCAAGGGTTACTTGCGAAAGGAACTCAGACAATAAGAGGTAACGTACTGCCAAGGCTTCTTTTTTCGCTAGATCGAAACCCTCGCCGATGACTGTCGGATGGACACCCTCAGAAATATATCGATCGGCCTGCTTCAAAAGCTCCCCAACCAACAACACCACTGAAGTCGTGCCGTCACCAACTTGATCGTCTTGTGCAACTGCTGTCCGCGCAATCATCGCTGCAGTGGGGTTTTGGATCTGCATTTCCGATAGTAGCACCTTGCCATCCTTGGTCATTTTGATCTGCCCAGCGCCATCCACAAGCATTTTCAGTGTGCCTCTTGGTCCTAGGTAAAGTAAATACGTGTAAGTACTAGTTTAGGCAGGAATGCATGATTTTCTCACCTAGATTGCTTTTGACGACATTCGCAAGACCCATGGCTCCATTCGTGTTGACCTAACAACGATTGGCTTCCAATGAACAGGCAAAGAAAGGATACTGACCTGAAGGGCAGCAGCTCTGCGAACGCTCTCCGCCTTTGGGTTGATGAGTTCAATACTGGAAGACATGTTGGATTGCTTGCGCGCTGCGCGTTTCGAAGTGAAGATCAGTGAAATGGACGCGTCTCCGAAACTTCAGTTGCCGCTGAAAATCTCCCACGCTCTCCCATTCATAAAAGTACTAGTTAATTTATAACTTCAGTTCTGCGATTATCTATGTAGTTTGTGATATATACTACGAGCCCGTAATGTTTTGAGTTTCGATTGGCCAACTAGCCCCGTGCCGTCCTAAAATCCCCCATTTCAGTAGAAGGCGGCTCCGCCAGCGGATGTTCCTCCTTCCATTTCTTGTCAATATCTCGCATCAAGTGAAGCAACCTCTTGATCGGTTTAGCATTATATGCCGGCGTACTTGTATCTTGTACCATTCCAATGACTTGAGCATCTGCATAATGTCGACCGTTTTCGCCATACAAGTTTAAAAGCCCAAGTGTCTCAACACAGGCAACGGCAAAATTAGGGTCGTCGATCTTCAAAGCTTGAGTTATGTGAATCTAAGTAACGCTGTCAAGTAAATATCGGTGGATTGATCAGAGTACTCACTGGCTCAATTTTAGCTTTGAAGGACCGAAACGGTATTTTCTTGCCAGCAAATAAATCCAGCATACGCTTGACGAACTTATACTGCGCCAGAACGTCCATGGCTCTCTGAGGCTCAAGTGCAGCTTTGATCTCGAAAAACGTTGCCCATTCATCATCTTCCTGGACTATCAGATCGACTGCTTGCGTTATCAAGCGATAAACTTCCTCCGGCGGGTCTCCAGGTGCAGGCGAGTCAAACCGATCCTCAGGAATTAGCGTAGAAGGTATGGATTCAGCTGAGGGGGACCTGGATCCACGACTAGGACTGTCTTTACATTTCTGCGATTGGCCCTTCCGCGGATTACGACCTCTCACATTGGATTCAGGGGATGGTGAACGCCGCATACTCTCCTGAATATGCTGGCGATGATCCTCGAAGGCCTGATGTTCGCGATATCGGTCTCCTTGCGACGAAAGGTGGGCGAGGTCCCTCTCTGGACTGGGAGATGCCGAAGTTGAATCTGGAGAAAGGCTCCTGGCAAGGAGATCTCGAGGGATTTTGGGGGGTTGTGGCAGTTGCCCAGGAGGGAGAAGCTATTGAAGGATTAAGGAAATACATCAATATGGAGTTACGATTAAGAACCATACCTCTTCAACAACGACATCTAACATTCTGTCCGGCTTAATAGCAAGATGAGTGGAGATAAATTCGTCCCTGTTTTCGGCCGAGACGCGCAAGAAAAACTGACGATACTTGCCACGTAATGTGTAAACTTTGGCAGGTCCTTGGGAAACGAATGAGGACTTGCAAACCACATCAAAATCAATCGATCTTACCATCGATCCGCGAGGCACTCGACTGGAGTTGCTGACCCTGACATCAGATTAATCGTGATTAGGTGTTTCGGGCAACTTCAAAGCGTTAAACTAACTAGTAACTTCGCGTCCGCCCAAAAGCCATCTTTTGGGTCATTTGCTGCTTTCATGGGAACTTTGACTTCTGCGAGTTGATGATCCGTCACACCACTGCGAATGTCCTGGATTAAAAGAGTGAGCATCAGAAGGGGCGTTCTTTGGGTGCGTCTGCCTTCTGTCAAAGCATTGAGCACATTGAGGTTGATTGAATAGCGATAACCCCACCTTTCAGTCGTTCCTCTTGATGTCTATGAGTAGCTGGTTGTCCGGCAGTTCTTGATGGTGGTCTAGTAGTTTCGTATCCACCAAGAGCCTGTCCGGAATGGTTTGACGGCTGATATGTAGACAAATGTCGTGCTTCTGGCTCGTGAAAAGTCACATTCTTCTCGTAGTCGCGACGATAATAGGGAGAACTGCGGTCTTGTGTTGCACTTGCCTCGACTGGACGCCTATTGGTCGATGGAGAGGGACGTTTACTAACTGCAGGAAGTCTGCTAGGCCCTGCTTCCTGCGATTGATCATTAACCCTCCACCTAGGAAGTGATGGCGCTGGCTGGAACACAGCTTCGATAGGGGGTCCTCGAGGAGCTGTTGGGGCAGTATCTCCTACATACGACACGAGAGTAGGCGCAGGAGAGGAGGCTGAGGCCGTAGATGTTGCAGAGGTCGCCCTGAGTGTCGCAGTTGATGTTGGGCTTTGTGGAATATTAGACTCTGATTGGGCTGCACTGACGTAGGTGTTCAAACGAAAGCGATTGGTTTGCCCTCCATAGTCATTGGTCTTCTTCTTCTTTTTCGAAGGGCCGTCTGTTTGCTTTTTCCTTCGTCGCGACGCTGGAGCAGGAAGAGCAACCTCTTGCCCAGGAAGGAACAGAGTGTCTTTGAATGACCCAGTAGTAGTAGGTATAACCATTTCGTATGTGTTGAGCGCAGGTGGTGCTGCGACGGTCGTGGTAGGGCCTGGCCATGTGAAAGCCACGGCTTGTCGGATGAGAGGTCGTTCGGGGGGTGGAGGGGTGTCATCATCTACAATGGGTGGAATTACAAGATCGTCATCATCGGATGTAGGAGAAAATGATCGTTTCTTGGTCTGTATTGAGCTCAGGGTGAGGGTTTGAAGGTGCTCCCTGTAAGCTCACTTACTTGCCGAGGAGACGACTCTGGACTGCTACTGCCAACGTTGTGAGTGTGATTATTCACTAGTACTATGTAGTTAGACTTACGAAGAGCCGTTGTGCCTTCCCTTCCCAAAGTCACGATCCCCGACATCCATTCTTGACATTATCGTTGAGGGTGCTGATGAGTCCTGACGATTCACGAATGATTCCCCGTCGAGATATAAGAGAAACGTCCACGAGGCTTTGGGTACTCAGAGGACACACAAGCATCACACGGGCGTGAGGGGTGAGTGGACAAATGTGGACCAACTGTTCAAAAAGACAAACGCGTTCAACTTCTTGCCTAACTGAGAAAGGAAATCGCTTCTCGTGAGCTTGTTCAAACGCGTGTTGGGCTGTGTTGGGCGTTACGCGCCCACAACGGTTGTATCTACAAGCACTCCGAGTGTCTTGGCTGTCTGTGGGCTCAATTCCAGTACGCAGTGAGTGGGTATATCGGATCTACAATGAAGTCTATGTATACATCCCCTCGGCTACATTTATGATTTCAAGTCAAATATCTCCAACTCCACGAAAAACATTCGGCAAGTTCAATTCCCAATAAGAAAGTCATCCCAAACCTCGAGCCTTCTGTCTTAATCCGATCCGTAGACTTTCTTCGCGTTCCCGTAAAATACAGCGTCAACGAACTCCTGATCAACTCCGAGCTCCGCGAGGGACTCCCTGGCAATTTCGTACCAGTCGCTAGCGATGGACGAACCCGATGAAGTAGGGCAAGGGGATGACCCGAAGATTATACGCTGGTATCCAAAGGCTTCCATCACTGGACCCACTGCAATAGAAGTGTAAATCAGTACATCGGCCGAGGTAAGATAGGAACACAACGTACGATACATCTTGATCCTGCGCTTCCATTCCTTTTTCTGTTGGGTATCCGTGACTTCGGCAACTTCTACAGATGGTGTAGGGGGTGTGGGTGCGTCCCACGACGGGGGAAGGAATTTCACGTATACGTCGGGGAAGAGCGATAGCGCAGCTACTTGGGACTGGAACGCGAGGTACGTAGGATGATTCATCAACTTCACAATTGGTAACTCCAGGTCATGAGGAGGTGGAAGGATGTTGGCTGGGCGCGATAATCAATTCTGAGATCGACGCAGTTTTCAAGTCATATGAACTCACATAGAACAATAGGCGGGACTTTGCTCAAGCCAGCTGTGGCTTTGGAAATGATATCCTCGAAGGATTCCAAAACAGTATCGGATATCGCAGCCTGGATGTCAACATCTACAGGCCGACCACGCTCAAGAGCCCATTTTAGGCTGTCAACTCCTTCAGGAGTAGAGTCGTTGAACACAGTAGACAACGACGTTGGTACGTTAGAAAGGTAAGACGGGAAAGATTGTGTCTTGTCTTCCAAGCTAAACGGAACAGAGAGCGAGATGACTGGGGCGGGGAGCTTAGCCGATGACAATCTATGAAGATATGATTAGCTTCCGTTCAAAACTGCCTTCCGATGAACTCACTGTTCGACGACTTTCTCAAGATCTGCACCCGGCAGCGACAGGACGATACCACCTGTCCGGCTCCCTAACACAGGACCTGCCTCTGCCTTCCACAGAGAAAGATCAATGGCGCCCCTCGGGACAATAACGTTCGCATCGATTATAGCGCTCGGATGGGTCGTGGTTGGGCTAGGTGGCAATGGAAACGACTCCCCTGTTCCAGTGTTCGGTGGGCTGAACGCAGACAAGGGAAGACGTGGCTTGGGAGGCCTAGGTCGCGTTCCCTTCGACTGTGGCGGGGGGATAGAAGACATGGCAATTTGTAAAAGGATGGTAGTAACAAGGTAGGGAGGCAAGAGTGGTTACACTCACAAAAGAGATCAGGTTGATCCATCGGCATCAGATATAGAAGATCAAACAACTGCTCCGCTTGCAGTAGCCTGACGCGATCAACTTGGACCACTATAACTTTTTGTTCTCCGTACACATGTATATTCAATCTCGCATTACAATTGCACGGGGTCAGAACAAGCCCGAAACCAACAACTCCTTCCATCCGTTTACACGGCGCGTCCAGGCGAAGACGGTCGAGTTGGCGCAGTTGGTGCAGAACCCGAACCGCGGTACACTGACTCTGTCCACTTGCGGATTCTAGCACTCCATCGTGACTTTTGAGAAGGAGATGCGTACTAGGCTTAGAAAAGGCTCAATATAAATAGAAAATCACATAAACTCACCTTGTCATCCTGGCCATTCATCTCTTCGTCAAGAAATCTGTCGAACGCTTCGAGGGCCGTTCGTCGCTCTTCACTACGCCCCTGTATCCTGCCTTCCGCTAGGCCCTCTATCCGTCCAACACTCTTTCCTTCCGAGTAGCCTGTGGTGTTGCCCTCTTTGAACCCCTCTACTCTCCCAGCATTCTTGCCTTCCAGAAAGCCCTGAGCTCTCCCTTCCTTGAATCCATCTCTCTCTCCTTCGACCCAGCCCTCCTCGCGACCTTCATCCAACGTGTTTAGCAGCTCTATCTGATGACCATGCTCCATATCACTCTCCCGCATCCTGTAGTTGAGTATCCTGCTCTTGTATTGCCTAGCCTGTTCTTCCGCCCTGACGGTGGACTTCTCGTATTCATCCTTTAACCTTTCCACTCGGCGCAGATCAATCTCCAAGCGTTGCAAATTCTGTTCTGCACTTTGCAGCTCCAACTGAAATCTCTGGGAATCCGCGATGGATTCCTGAAGCTCTGCCTCCGTGCGAGACCTGGCGAGTTCCGCGGCTGTAAGTTTGGCAATGACAGTTTTTTCTTGCAATTCCGCGTAGCGTGCCAGTGCCTCCGATTCCCCCGCGCGTTGCTCTGCGTGCTCCAGATGATCAGCTGCGCCTTTCAGTAAGGCCTTGAGACGGCTGAGTTCGTATTCTTCCTCCTTAATAGCAAGTCTTCTGATGGATGGAACTTTCTTGGAGCCCTTCGTCCCACCTCTACCCTGCTTTTTTAGTCTTGCAAGCTCCACAATCGCAGGATCTTTGATTAACCGTGACAGGGGAGATGGATCTGCTGCTGCCGCTCGCATTTTGGTAATAACATCGTGTCTGTCAATAGCTGGTTGAGTGGCCTGACCTCTAAACTTAGTTTGATAATGGTGAAACTTACACTTCGTTGTTTGGTCTTCCTATATCAAAGAGCTGAGCAATGGGTTGCTGCACGTCACTGGCTATAGGCATTTCAATTCAGAGTATACGAGCAAGTTTAAGGTTTTCGGCGAAGATGTCAAAGATGTCCATTGCTGGACGTATATATACATCGTTTGGCACCAGACAGTGCTTCTGAAGCTGTGAGGCGGCCATGAGTAGCACACTCAACACATGCTCTTCCGTTTTACCCGGTGTCTCCAAACAGAAATGCAGTGCAGCCGTAATGCATGTTCCACATGTTCCACGTGAAACTAATATTAAACCTCGTGTTCGCTGGATGGTTGTCATATTCAAGCAGGGCATGCATACAAGGCGTGTACGTGCCAGCTACGCATTGTACAATCATCTCTCAAGAGGTAAGCCTCTCTTCCGTCACGTTATCAGTAGTTATACTCGGTGTTTACGCCGCCGAAACCCGGGCCGTACGCCACTGTTTGTAGTAAGTATATCAGCCCTGATGCCAAGACCTATGTCATCACCAGCTAGAAAAGTGTATACATATCGAATTTCGCAATTGTAGGACCATAATCAGGGATTATAGTGTGTGGCGCAATGTTAGAACTTAACACCCGACACAACAACATACAACGTTGACACGGCACTATATCGATCAGCCCGATAAGAGCACGTACGAGACTTCCAAGTTCACTGCGAGTCATGCTTTCGCTTTACAAAACCTTCAAGTACAGAAAATAGTGCCAACATAGACGCCTTCGCAGGGCCCAAGCTATGGATATGCTTAGAATACAATATACAAAGGCCATCGATACGAAGACACATGATTCAAGATATTCCCGTTGGCGACAGTAGGAACTGTCTTGATGTGGGATTGGGCATCCACAGTGTTATCTTGTCCTATATATCACCAGAACAGGATGAACACGAGAGGTACGTAGGCCTTTCTTCTTGTTTATAGTCTGCGATCTGCGAAGCAGAAGATCAAAGCCGACCTTGAAAAACACTGAAGCCGTTCACTTTAGAATCCAACAGGCCCGCGAAGGCGGTGTTCCAACGTGGGGTGTTGCAAAAGTCCTGGCTCCACCTGGCTCTGAACTTGCTCCCTCCAGGGGGATTGAGCGATAGATATAGGGCGACGAGCTCCGCTAAGGCGCCAGCTAGCGCATGTCTGATCTCTGGCAAATTGTTGCGAAATGAGGACAGTCTGATTTCTTATTAGGATCTGGCATTGGGGATACTACGACTGTAGCATCCTTCGTGTTCTTTTACGCCATTAAGCTTGTCGCCTCAGAAAGGACCTTCGTCGCAGTGAGGGCATGTACATCACAAAATCCATTTGTGAACTAAGACACTGGGAGGGACTCCTGGGAAAAGGCTTGCGAATGAAGCTGGCATTCGTCAGGACCGACAACATGCAGCCTCGGTGAGGTTGATTGATGGACGGATAGCAGCTTGGAGCACAATACCGACAGTTAAACAGCCAATATCCTATAAATGTCAATTAAGCGCTATGATGAGACAAACACGGAGGTAACCGACCCAATTGCAAAGCAATGGCATATTCGAATGGAATTGCCATTACCGCCAACTAAAGTGCGTTGGAAGTCAGGGATGGCGTCTGCGTGTAACTGAAGAGATAGAGCGATTGTATTGCTTCTGTTACTTGCCCCCATAGGCATAGCCCGATGCTTAAGTCGAGGTTGGGAAGTATGCAGCCAGCGTAAACTGAGTGTATGGCGCGAACTCAGGGAGATCAGCAGCTGACAACATAGTCACCATGCGACTTTCGAGTGTTTCTGGGCCGCCGGCAACAGAGCCAAGGCAAGGAGCAGTGCCAACTCAGATGAACCCAACCTGGCAGAAGGACGAATTATGGGCGGTTTCTGCAAGAGGTTGTTCTCCTTACGACAAGGGCAGAAATGGCACTACCTACCCAGTTGATGTACAAACAGTTAAAGAACGGGTAGCGTCAGTGCATAATATACATGGAATGGTAAAATACTGTGTACTCGAACGTTAGATTTGGGTACTTAAACTGGCGGGGCGAAAGTCCAAGTGTGGTGCGAAGTCGAGAACCAAGTCGTGCCACGATCGATATGTGTATGGTCTAGAGCCCCGCGAGATGTAAAAAAACAGCCTTGGGTCCAGCTGGGGAGTCATGGGTTGGTTGTGGGCCGGTCTGAGGTGACTACAAGAAGTAAAACCATGCAAATGAATGTACAATGAATGAGGTGCAACCCTTGCACCGTCGAATACCAGTCGACCAAAGCAGGTGTCAAGGTGATGGCTCTTGAAAGCCCCCTACGCCACCGCTGAACCAGGTCGCAGCACCTTTTGCAATTTCAGAGTCAAATTTGGTTGTGGAATTATTGTGTGGAGGAGTCTGGACTCCGAGTCTGGAAGTTGCATCAGATTAGATCAGATTCAAGTTCACACAGAGTTCACGAGTCTCGGTCTTGGCCTTGGCACTGAAGTCATCCCAGCACTGTCCTCCCATCTAAGACCTTTCCCATGAACATCAAGCTGACGAACTCAGAGTCCTCTGCTGGCAGCTTCCGTCTATCAGCGAACAATTCTATAAAACGCGTCCGTACATCCGCGGCCCATCAGCATTGCCTGCACCCTTCGAAGGATGACGAGCACAACATTGGCACCGAGCCTCAAATTCATGGCGATCTGTTCTCAGATATAGTCTTATACTTGAAGCAGGCCTTATTTCCTACGACAGTAACAACTTCAACTCGACACTCGAGCTTGCATGCATGGTCGAAGTTTTGCTTGAAGTGGCTGCTCGCTGTTTATTGCGTTTTGAGTTTTATTGTGTTCTCCTTCGACTTATATACGCAAGTGCCCATTTCAGGCATGCCTGAAGTCCAGTTGGGTAATGTACATAAACTCGGTCAATATTCCCATACTCAAGACTGCGTCACCCAGACGAAGACAGCTCCTCATCAGCATTTGACGATGTCGCTACGTCTCTACGGCTGTCGCGTTTATTCTCTTTGCCTGGAAGTGATTACTTGGCCTTTGATCCTTTGATCATTCGAGCGAAAGAAAGAACTGGCGATGTCGTGTCAGCTTGTCTATGGACTGATGAGCTACTGGATTTTGAGATGTTGCGAACTTGGGTGACCAAGTGGCAAGGTGTGAGGTTTCACAGGCAGTATGCGTGCTAGTTTTACTGACGGATGGAACAGGACCTGTCTCCCTTGTAATGACAACCACAGGAAAACCTGATTCGCGCTCGTTGGCTACCCTCTTGCACCGTCTGCATGACCTCTCGATCAACCCGCTTTCTGGCCTCACTGTTCACCTATTGCGTTTCGAAATGCATAATCAAGCTTCATCAAATAGCTATCTCAATCTAGCAAGGTTCTTTGCCTCGACGTCTGTAGTGATGCTGGTACCAGATAACATTTCTCGACCACCCCCGATGTCTCACGATATGGCCGCCTCACTGTTACGATATTCACTTGCTCGCTCTTCAATTGTGACTGGGGGGTCAAGTAATTGGTCGGACTTTTCCAAACTGCCTCAATTATCACCAATCATTCTACCTCGTGATCACCCGATCTGGTGTACAGAACGCTTCTTCTTACACAGAACACGAAGCTCAGAATGGGCGGCTTGTCTGTGGCAACATTGGCTCCACAGTTTTGGGGACTTCGTACATGTTGGTACGGGTAAGGGAGGAACACTAGTAGATCTTGCTGGCGCTGAAGTAAACGGTCATGGTTCCCACTCATTTTGCATCAAACTGAGCAAGGAACTAGGTCTCAAGTGATCGCCTGAGTATTAGATTCAAGGTGGAAACATGTGACCTCTTGGCAAGGTCTATTGCCACTCTCGGACTCAAAAAACAAAAAGACGGAAAGAAGAAACTCCAGTGGTTGAAGGAGACCTGTGGTCAGGTGCGTTTTCAGAGCTTTCAGAAGGAGCTCTTCTGATTCAAAACTTTTCTTTCAGAATCTGGTTGACAAGATGTTCAAGAGTCTCGAGACATGATACCTTATATGTACAGAAAGAGAAATCATCAGCTATTGTATTAGTTCTGAGTGTTAGTAGATATGAACTGGGGGGCTTGAATTTACATATGTTCACCCAGCAATTGTTCTTCCATCTCCTCCTCGTCCGTTTCGTTGTCTCTTTCTCCTTCCAACTGAAAGGCCTGCCAAGTGCGATCCGCTTCTGGGCCATCAACGACGTGATCTAAAATATCCCTCGCCATGTCTATCCCAAATAAAGTGAGATTTGTACATATAGTACGAGGGAAAGAAAAGAACTACCTGTCGACGATACAAGGTCTATGCGCCCTTGACGATCAATCCACTCGGGCGCCTCTCCATATGAGAGTCTTCCAAAAGTGACAATGAAAATATGCATAAGTCCGCTAAAGATTCGATGATAGGGCGCATGAAGTTTCTGTCGCAAATTGATGAACGACACTGAGGTGAAGACCAGGTGGTGCAACAAGAACAACGCCTGATTTAGGACCTGTATTGCACTGGTGATATTTCAGACAAGGTGGCAGAGAGGCAGAGCACTACATACGCCGAAACTTCTTCAGAGGATGCAGACAGGAGATCTTCATCGTCTTCCCAGAAAGACGTAGTAAGTTGTCCTAGAAAAAGTACCAGTGAAGGTATGACCGTTGTTGAGGTCAACAAATGAACGTGAACATCCGGCTGTGAATTAGACAGTAACGCGAAGAACGTAAGGATCGATGTTTTCGCTTCCTTATACTAAGAAACTGAGAACTCGCATGCGGCCATCAAACACTGCTCTCACCTCGAAGTTTTTCCGGCCTGCATCCGTAAGGTAAAGACATAATCTTTCGATCAGGGGGATTTTCTGAGGGTCTGCTGTCTTTTCCTCGATAGGGACATTGGAATCTGGCATGGCGAGCAAGAATCGACATAGTTGGCGGTCTTAGTCATCGAAAGGCATCGTGAACTCATGGACAACGACGAGGTAATGAAATGCGTACGAGAAGCAAGAATAACTAGGAGCCGAGCGCTCCGCGCCAAAAGCCAGGAGGGTTGATTTGCACGAAATAGATTCATCAAAATCTGACGGTCCTGAAGAACATAGTTAAGCCTGTAGTTGTGGTACAAAAGATCAGAAGAGGACAGGTATTACAGGAAGTAACGCACTTTCCGACAAGTTCAGGGTCTACGGTGAACGAAAGGGCCTCTAAGAGAGTAACAACCTCAGTCGCGAGCGCCTCGTGTGAATCTTGTTTCTCAATTTCACGCTGATCTAGGATGATTGCCGATATATGTATGAGAATTTGGCTGTCGTTTGTCCCATCGCTGGGTCTGGAAAGAATGGACGAGCCAAAATCCGGTAACGAGTAGACCAACACAGCCAAGAGGTTGAGAAGAGCAGCTAGGGGCAAGACCTAACATCTATTACCACTTGAATCGTTCTCAATATCTATTGGACTCACAGCACGGGCAGTTCTCAACAAGGGTACCATAGAGGAGAGTGAGTTTGAGAGGCAATCGACTGAATGACGCCAGTCCTGCTCGCAATGAAATGCATTGGCTATGACTTCGAGACAACGTGAGCAAGCAGTTGTGTATGCATCAGACTGGCCGTCCTCTAGATCGGGTGGAATCTGCGCTCCCAGAAGCAATTGCATGGTCAACGTATGAGATATTGGCAGGAGATGCATTAGAACTATCCTGTTCAGCTGATATGTCGTCAATCACAGCGTAGAGACGAAGGATGGAGAAGGCCTATCACCTCGACCTTCCATTCGGGAGGTTCCATGGTATGCGTCGTTTCATCCATATCTTCGTCTTGTTCCTCCACCTTCGGGAAACGCCCATCCTCAACGCTTGTTCCAAAAGGCATGTCGATGTCACCATCGAGATCTATATGGGCCGATTCCATGAAAGTCTCTTCTGCAGAGATCTCCATGCTGACATCCGCACCAGCGGTAAACATGCGTCGCTGTTTGCTAGGGGAGACGGGATCTGGGCTTTGAATTCGCCTTCTTTTGTCAGAATTTTTGGATGGGTGAAGAGGGGCCGCGTCACTAAAAGCATTCTCAAACCCAGGCAACATGCTCGATCTCTTGATTTGAGGTGTTTTCAGTGGTTGAGTTTGAGAAACGAATCCCTTCTGAGCAACTTGCCGGCCCAAAGGTTCATCCTGCTGATGAGGATGCCGCAACCGCGAAGGAGTGGAGTTGGCTATAAAAGATGCATCCTTGAGAAATTTCTTTGGGCGAACCGATGGTGGTGGTCTATGGATGCTCTCTTGTTCGTGTTGCTATAGAATGGTTTTAAAAACTAGCGGTAGAATCCGAGAGTATACACTATACCTTGAAAACAAGCTGCGTTTTCAACCTCTCTGTCTCCTCCCTCAAGTCCTTTTGCATGCGGGCCTGCTTTAGCTCAGCTTCTTCCCGCGCTGCTTTCAGCTTAGCAAGCTGGGCTGCGTGTTCTTGCGATACCTGATATTTGGTCAATGCTAGTTGATAATTATTTCTTTACGTAGTACCTTCTCCGCATTCTTGCGTAAAATGGTTACTTCGCCTTCCTTTGCTAGCTTCGCATTCATGGCTTCATTCAGAGCAACTTGAATGGTCTTGTTCTCTTCGCATATCTGTCAGATTCAGTCAAGTGTGACCTCGGCCGTACAGGGGAAAACTAACCTGTTCCAACTTCTGTTGGAGTTCCTGCAATCGTGCTTCAAGTCCAGGTTTTTGATCAGCATGCAAAAATTCCGAGCGCGATGGTAAATTAGATGGAGAGTGTGCGATTGATACAGGCCAGACGTCAAGAGCCGTATGTGCAGGTTCAGTGCGTGAAATTGACCGCTGACCGTCATTTGGTGATCCTGTGGGAGGTCTACTGTTCTGAAAGGTTCTTGTTGGCGGATTGCGGGATACATGTTGCACAGCCCGCGGTGCCAACGGGGGCTTGGGAAAGGGGGCTAGAATCTGACCGTGATGAGCTCTGGAGGGCGCGTTGGTCGTAGATGGTGGTGGTTTATGGGCAGCCCCTGTCGTCGAATGCGAGGTGCCACGCAGAATGCCATAAGAACCACCGAGATTTAGTGATATTTCCGGAAGAAAGTCAGGTTCATTGGCAGAAGCCCCAATTCCAGCTTTCCAGCCACTATCCGTTTTCTGGCGTTTGGTCGGTGGGATAGTTTTGACAGTAGCTTGGCTTAAGAACTTCTTCTCCTCGCGATCCAAGATAGCCAGAGTCTGGTCGTCGAAAAATATATCATCAGTAAAGTAGTCATCGTCGTCGGACATTCCCCTCAAAAGTTGGAGGAAGGAACTGATTGAAGATGGTCACGGTTTCCTGCCTTGGTGCTGCCAACCACTGATCCCAACGCGTCTTGCCGTTACGTAACGATCCATTGCTTTGTTCTTGCTCTCAAATGGACTCCGTTAATGGGGCGCAGTCAACAGCAAAATCGGAGGATGAGAGAGCCCGCCTCTTGAAACGCGCCACCATACGCGAGGCGAATCTGCATCCAACCATCCAAGGTCGGTTTTGTGGATACCTATGTTGTTGGATTTCGCTTTGAACACACCTCGACTAGATTCGTCGAAAGATTCATCTTTGAAACGGCACACCGCACTCATCAAGCGTATACGCCAATCTCTCGCAGCAGACGGCCGTGAACAGATTCTCAAAGACATTGACTCGTTATCGTTAGAGAAGTACATTGATGAAATTGCTGGTGCTGTTGTCGAAGGCATCTCGCGGTGCAAGACAGAAAGGGACGTCTGGGCTGCGGTTGAAGTGTGTCTTGCCTACTCTTTCCGTGAATTCAATGTCTTCATGTCCATTCATCAGGTTATCTCATCGTTACACCAACGATTTGCGTCGACATTCACTCCAGCGTTACTGGCAGCACTGTCCACAGCAATAGCTGCTCCCAACCGCGCTGCTCTTAACGCTCTCGCGCCTGAGCAACGAGAGAAAGATGATAATAGCCGTGTTACTCGACAGCGACCGGTGGTTCGCGTATGCTCCGAGTTGGCGTTGATAGGAATCATTAAAGATGGTCCCGGGAGAAGTGGTGGAGAGTGGATTATGAAAGCCTTGAGGGAGCTCGTACGTCCACAGACATGTTATATTTCTCCTTCCTCGTTTTGACATCGTCATCTCTAGTTATCCAATGATCCCAGCTTGTCGTCGCTTCCTTTACTCACCACCTTTCTTAAATCCTACTCCCGCCCATATCTTGGCATTACTCCTCCGGCAAACATCAAACAGGCCTCATCTGACCCTGATAGTTTGGCATCAAGTATGGAAAACACTGGGGTATACCCTCCATTGACCCTTGAAGTTGATGAGCTCGTTGAGCAAGATATACGTGACCGGTTCAAACGCATGTGCGAGGGATACTATGACAGCGTCTGTAAGAAACTGGTCATAGAGCATAAGGTTTTTATTTCATGAATTGTAACTTACTGTCGGCATTAAACTCTTCCCTTCAGCGACTGCAAGAACAAGATAAGCGGAACCATGAAGCTTATATCCGATCTGGGGAGATATTTGAGGATCGCCAGCAAGCCTACGAGAAGATGACAAAGAGTTATGAGAAGTTACTCACTAGTTGTCAGGCGTGAGTCCTCAGGAGATATCGTTTGGGCTTTGTGTCGCTCAAGCATACGTTACTCCAGCCTCTCCGAGCAACTCTATCTGTCTCTTCCATCTCTTCCGACCATTTCTCAAAAGTCAGACTCGATTTTGATCGGCTCTAACAGTTTGAATCACTTGGACGACGCGGATGAGATCAGCACCACAGGTGGCAAATGGGAAGACGAAGAAGAGAGGCGATTCTTTGAAGATGTGCAAGACCTCAAGGACTTCGTTCCGAGTAGTGTCCTGGGTATTGACGTTCCCGAGCAAGAAGGAGAAGACAAGGAGGTAGAAAAGCAACGGCTTGATCGAGAGAAGGAGGAGGTCAGGAAGCTGGAAGAGGAGCTGCAGAAACTTGACGAGGACATCATCGAACCTACTCCGAATGACAGTTCTGTGGAGCTCGCTAGCGAGGATGAGTGAGTATTCTGGCAGCTTTCTTGTGCACTGTGCTTTAATCGTTGGCAGCGTTCCGACGCCGACGCCGGGTACACCCAAGGCAACTACTCCTCCATTGTCACCCCAACTGGCGCCACAAGGGCCTTCCCAGCTGCTGACCGCACTTCTTCTTCGCCTACCTGACGCTACGAATCGCGCACTCATGGATCAAGCTGCCATAGACTTCGCTTTTCTGAATTCTAAAGCGGCGAGGAAAAGGCTTATCAGGGTACAACGTGCTTTCTACAACGTAGATTCTTTCTGACCAAATGACTTGCAGTTTCTAGGGCAAGTACCCAAGAATCGAACAGACCTCCTTCCTCACTATTCGAGGCTTGTTGCGACTTTGTACAAGTACATGCCAGATATCGGGACTGAATTAATTGCTGTTGTAGGTCAAGAACCACTTGTGCCTTCAATGTCTGTCTTATAACCCATGCAGCTTGAGGAGGAATTTCGATATCTCCAGCGAAAGAAGAACGTGGTCAAAGAGCTCGCAGAAGTTCGACTCAAGGTTAGCTCTTGTTGGGATTCATCGTTTCTATGTCTGAAGATGATCGCCAGAACATTACATATCTGTCTAATTTGACTAAATTCCGTGTCGTGCCTTCTCACCTCATTCTCCATATGTTCAAAGTCTGTTTGGATGATTTCTCAGGAGTCAATGTCGAGAACATTGCATTACTTCTGGAGAATTGCGGAAGGTTCTTGCTGAGGAGCGAGGAAACCTCTCAAAGATTTGGTACAATGGTGCGAGGTGGCAGTTGTTTTCAGCATTCTCTGTTAACCTTTTTTTGCAGCTGGAACTTATGAGACGCAAACAATCTCTCCAACATTTTGACCAAAGGCAGCTTCTTCTTTTAGAGAATGCATATTATCAGGTGTGCCTTGTGCTCCTCTCGCCTTTCCTTTCCACAAACTTAAGAATCAAATTCTAGTGTAACCCACCTGAGCGAGCTCCACGACAGGAGAAGCATCGTAACCACATGGAACTCTTCATTCGTCATCTGATTTACGATGTCCTCACCAAGAAAACCATCGACAAAGTGCTCAAGCTTATTCGGAAGCTCGACTGGGATGACGATGAAGTCCGTTTAACACTCCACAAAGTTTTCACAAAACCTTGGAAAATCACGTACAGCAACGTCAGCCTTATGGCTATGCTAACAAATGACTTACAACGTTATCGGCCTGCATTTGCCATCTCAGTCGTGGATCAAGTTTTGGAGGATGTGCGAAGAGGTCTCGAGCAAAATGTCTACAGCACCAACCAGAGACGAGTGGCAATTATGAAATATCTGGGAGAGCTGTATATTTATCGACTTTTGAGCTCTGGGATCATCTTTGACACGCTGTGGTCGTTGGTGATGTATGGTCATCGTGAGCATCTGATTGATCAGTGTCGATATCCAAACCGCTAACACGCTGGCAGCGGACGGACGACCAATGCCTAAACAGCCTGTTCCTCTCGATATGCCGGACGACTTTTTCCGGGTCCGGCTCGTCTGCGTCCTTCTGGACACATGTGGGATGTGTTTCGATCGCGGGACACAGAAGAAGAAGCTCGACAGTTTTCTGGTGTTTTTCCAGGTAAAAATATTTCAATCTTTGAGCAATCATTTGCTCACCATAATTAGTACTACATCCATTGCAAAGACCCCATGCCGATGGATGTTGACTTCATGGTTTCAGATTCTCTCGAGGTAATTAGTTTGGCTTCGGTTGCAAACTGAATCGTTCATCAATTCTTGTTTCGCAGGCAGTTCGACCAAAACTCCAGATTGCCAAAACAATCGAAGAGGCAGCTATTGCTGTTGATGAGATGTTTAGTTTGGCTTATCAAAACACAGAGAATCCAGGTATTTGCACCTATTATTTCATTCAGGCTTGTCACTCATTCTTCTGAGCAGCATCTGGTGAGGACAGCGGTGAGGACAGCGAAGAAGAAGGTGAAAGGCCCAACAAAGAAGAGGGAGATGGAGAGGAGGAGGAGGACGTCGATCAGGATTCTCAAGTGAGTAATGCTCTTTCTCTTGTGGGACCTGCTTCCTAAATCCGAGCTTCAGAGGGACGAGCGGGCCCCGTCGCCGGACCAAGAAGTCATTCTTTCCGCCAGTAACAGCCTTCAAGACAACCTTGGCCCCTCTGAGGAAGCTGAGGCAGAATTTGCCAAAGAACTTGCAAAGATGGTGACAGATACATCTGGTGATTCACGGAAAGTTGACAAGAGGACAGCCTTGGCTCTCTGGGACTCATCTGTCCTTCCTCCGACCGTACGTAAAAAGAAGGTAGAAGATGGTGACGAAGATGGTGATTTGTCCGGGCTCAATCGACCAGACATTATGGCTTTCACAGTCCTCTCTAAACGCGGAAACAAACAACACGTGGGTCACTGTCCTATCTTCAACAGAGATCTTTCTAACATATGGCTTTTCAGACTCGTCAATTGGCTGTTCCTGCTGAATCGGCCCTAGCTGTCCACACGAAATCGGCTCAGTTGCAAGACAAGGTTGAGCAACAACATCTGAAACGCTTAGTACTCGATTATGAACAACGTGAAGAAGCGGAAGAATTGAAAGGTATACAGGCAAATTACGTCCTTTCGTTTTTACTGACATCTTAGCTTTATTAGCATTGGAAGTGCGCAACCGAACCGCTGCAATCAAGATACGCTATGTTGGATAGTTCAACCGATACCCTTTCTTCCCCCCTCCCGCCGAAGATTTATGTGACGGACCACAATCACTCCAGCTCAATGCCACAGTGGGCGAAGGTTTGACTCTCTGTGAAACCTGCGCGGGTGATTGCGCTCTCCAAAAGCGTCATGCGAACGTTACTGGCCTTGTCGTCTACGAGGCATTTGACTTCCGCCGCCCCCAGCCGTCGAAGAACTAGTATCAAAGACTTACCTCTTTTCATTTTATGGAGGTAGTAAGCTAGCTAGCACTGTAACCGGACTGTACTTGCTTTCAGATGGAATATATGCAAATCAACCGTCCAGGTTTTACATTGAAAATCAATTAATCAAAGTTTGATGTGCAGAATAATCCAACACCGTCTTGAAACCTCTTGAAACCTCACTGGACTCAAAGCCTCAAATCGACTTTCTTCTACATTTACTTCCCATAAGCTTAGATAACGTTCCTCCTAGGTCTCGGCAGACTCAAGACGAATCAGAATTCTCATACGTGATGCTGTGATGAGAGGTGACGACAAGAACGTTCGTGTAACGTGTCATGTCGAAGTCGATCGACGTCGCACAATCAATCAGTATGCTCGAGGGGAGAGGATAGGGAAGGGCCAACACGGTGAGGTATTCGTATGTACAGAGAACGCAACAGGACGTCAAGTGGTCAGTACCTTCAGGTCTTACTTCGACCATATCAATAATACCGATCACTCTCGCCAGGCTCTTAAAGTTGTGAAGCGCAATGGGCCACGAGATAGAATCAAAATGTTGAGACGGAACCACCAGCAGAACTCGTGCGAAGGCGGTACCTCTGCCCTCGGCAGTATGGAGCATTCTATACGCAGGGAAATAGCAGTTATGAGACGGTGCCATCATGCGAATATCGTCCGTCTCTACGAGGTGATGGATGATCCTCGACAGGACAAAATCTACCTTGGTAAGCTGCCCTTGCCTTTCCGTTTTTTGTACTGTTTCTAGTGATGTTTTGTTAAATTTACTTCGACAATTGTGCGTACTCGCGAAGCTGATACGCCATTCAGCCATGGAATATTTGTCTGGCGGCCCAGTGCAATGGAAGGACGATGAAGAAATGCCCATCTTGTTGGTAGCCGAGACTCGGCGTGTCATTCGGGATGTCATACTAGGGCTCGAACATCGTAGGCGGATTGCCTTTGGCTTTGACCGCTGTGTTGAACGTTTACCAGTGCATTACCTCGGCATCATACATCGCGATATCAAGCCTGGAAATCTTCTTTGGACAAAAGACCGTACCATCGTGAAACTAATCGATTTTGGTGTCTCTCAAATCTACACAAGCATACGGCATGCCAGGCAGGAGCCTGTAGAGGACCACTACGACGATGCGCTCTTCAGCGACGAGTCTGATCTTATGAGAAGAATCGGGACGCCTTCCTTTCTTGCACCAGAGGTTCTTTGGTCCCCAGACAACAGTGTTCAGCAGTCGCGGGGCAATTATGTTGCTAAATCAAGACCAGTCTTCATGAACAGCCGCAACAGTCAGCGCCCTCGTCCACCTATAACAGAAGCGATCGATATCTGGTCTCTCGCTGTGACATTTTATTGTCTGTTGTTCGGTCATACACCTTTCACTGTCCCCAAATCAGCAAACGATAACGTCTATCACAATGAGTTTGGGCTTTACAACCAAATCTGCACTCAGGACTGGGAGGTGGACGAAACCATGGGTTTCGATCGAATAATCACTGGCGCAAGGCATTCGAAGGATCTGAAAAGCGAAGGAGCAACAATTGTAACACTACTGGATCAAATGCTGCAGAAGGACCCTACAGACCGAATCACACTCTCCAAAATTAAGGTAAGCTGAGGTTCGGTTCTCTTTCAGACCCATGAAGCCTGATTGCCCGTGCAGCAACATCCTTGGATACTCGGTGGCGTGCTTGATCCAAAAGAATGGATCACCAACACCTCGCCCCCGACTTCAAAGGATGCATCTGGCTTATATTCCCAGTGGAAGAGAGCAAGTACGAGGCTCCTCAACCTCTTTTCAAGGCTTGAAGCTCGTATGTTGCCAGAACTAGAGCTTTGACCATCAAACAGTAGATTTTTTTTGAGTTGTAATCTACCTTTATATACCCATGATATTCTTCCTTGTTATTAAGTAGCTCGAAGCTTGAAGCCCAGTGAAAAGTCCGTCGAGCCGATACGAGCGAAAACAAGCCAAATCGTCTCCGCATAAATTCGCTCGATCCGGCTTTGTATGGCTCGATATTTGGGCCGTTTGAACAGCCAGAGCGAGCAGGATCGAGCGATATCAGTCTTCAAATTTATGCTTCGATATGGCTCGATTGATTTTCGGCCCATTTCTTTCTCGTTCATTCTTGCTCGATTCCAGTAGTAAGGTCAGATGTTATCTATTATTGTCTACTCGAATACATGCTTGTAATATTCGGAAGATACCCTTGTCCCCCTCAACCTGCTCCATCGTTCCACTGTATACACGAGTACATGCTGCCTCCAACAGCGTGCGGCGTCCTCGCCTGCCTCGTCCTCCCTCCCTGTCCTCCACTTGTCGTCGACGAAGATCTGTCCTTTTATTACCTGTGGAATAGAGTGAATTCCTTGTGCAGATGATAGGAGCCTGGGCAGACGTACCCAAGATGCACAAGCCATTGCTGGAGTTTATATTGCGGCATCGCAGCGACAGGACATGACATGCATACCTGTGACCAGACAGCGGCGGTGGAATCTGTGAGTCGAAATCCGTAACAAGAGCGCGTTATATGCGCACCGTTTTGCACGGAATGGCGGGGGTTACGAACCTGGATATCCGTGAGCTGGGACTCGTGGCAAGAAGAGTAAGTGTATACACACCGTGCGGCAGACATCCTTCTTGCCTCAACTTCTCAACTTCGTCCATTTCTGATCCACGTCCTCGCCAGCTCCTG
>JABCKT010000114.1:0-54806 GCA_018858115.1 Tephrocybe rancida
GACTCATTAGATTAGAATAGAGTAATACGGACAGTGTACATAGATGGACACCTTAGGTAGAGCCCGAGATAGGGCATCGCCCTAAAGGGCGAAGCAATCAAAAAAAAAAAAATGTCGATTCGAGAGTACCACGCGCAAAATCTCTTTTCTCGTCAAGGGTGAGTGGCGTGTTGAGCTCGCGTTTATTAATGCGCAGGCCATATCGTTTCAGGTCCTTCAGAGGAGAGCAGAGAGTACCGGCGAGTATGACGTGAGTTACATCGAATGGCAAGATTTCTGGCGTTGCGGGATGGTATGGCAAGAAGAGCAATTGTTGGGAAACGACCCCTTCAAGTGGCGCATTGAACAGTCGTTAAATTCACATCAGAACGCATTGTGCGTACCTCCCATAGAGAAACCACAAAGAGAAAGTGATTTCCATTGCAAATGAGTAAGGAGGAGAAGTAGATCGCGAGCGAGAGTTTCAATAGTGATATCTTCATTCTTTCCTGGTACCAGTTTTGAATCTCCCATGCCTCTACCACGGCCTGTGTGAAGAGCTGCGCATCCGAGCAACTGGTATACTCACCTGTGATCGAACAATAAAACTAGAAGATTCAGAGCGTAAGCCTTGAACGACGGCGTAGGCGCCGGTTGCTGACTTACTGGGGCGCACTTGTGCGAGACTATGTGCGAGGCGCTCCCAGTCGATTCGGCGAGAACTCATCCCTCCGATGAGCACCAGAGGCTGGCGATAACCGAGATACTGTGATCCAAGCACCTCGTAAGCAATTTGTGCGCCATCTGCGAGTTCAAGTAAAGAATAAACCGTGGTCACGCCGGTGGTGGTGGTGGGCATTACGCTGGATCTACTAGCAAGAGACCCTGGAGTGCACTTTGTAAGAGTTGTTATAGCGTGCCTTATCAGCCCTACAGCCGGCTTGCCGAATGGACTGCACCCGACGTGAACTCAAGTGACAGCTATTTTCAAGTTGTAGTCAAGTGTCCAAGTCGACTAACTAATACAATACACTGAGACAAAATATAATAAATCAGCTTTCTGTCACGGGATATGTATGTAGTGTTGATGTGATGCGATGCAGTGCGACGAAAGTAAGGAATAGTCGATGATAATGTGTTCAGGAGAATTTACGGGAGATATACATACGAGGACGGGTAGCCCCAAGCATGCAGTCGTCTCGAGAATATACATAAATTCATTTGTCGGTAGGCGCTGCCGAGTGTACAGTGTGCGAGTCGCGTCCAGGCAACTGGCCTTGACTGCTCCATCCGGTGGTTGGCAGGGGAAGAAAATTACAAATGAATGCGTAGAGACCATATAGTCATCGTGTCGATGAAGGGGGCGCATCGTCGATGAACGTGTTCACTACGTTTTGCCACACCTTGATATCGAAGTATTCGTACCAATAATGGCCAAAGTCAAGAGACGGGACCTGGCCAGGTTGTGTCCCTGTCTCAACGAACACGGCACCGCGTATTCGTGCCTGGACATCCTGGAGGCACGGTTCATTTGACATCACGATGTTTAAAATATGTATGACTAACCTCGCCACAACGTCTGGGAATGACCTGATCAACATTACCATGGATTACCAAAACCTTCATGTCTGCCGGTAGCTTCGAGAGATGGTCTACGAAATTAAATTTTTGCAGCTAAGAAAAGCCGTGTCAATATTCTGAAGCAGCTGGAGAGAAAACACGAGAGGGCACTGACGGCGATTCCTTGCTTTGCTACGAAAGAGTTCGCAGTGTCAGTGAAACGTTGCGTTAAGACAGAGTATCCCTTGCCTATGACTACTCCGGGGCGATTGCTGTAAGCGCATCGCATGAGCGTATGTATGTGTTCAAATGAAAACCTAGAATTACCTGATGCCGTTGAAAACCCGATCGCAAATGGCGTTGAACCGAGTGCCGTTGTCTGCAATCCACTTTGGATCAAATGCCAATTCGATTATTCTTCGCGCCCCAGCCTTCCGCTCTTCCAATGTTCTGGTTGTACCAGGTGGAGGAGGTTTGTAGCCGATACCTGTCCCCTCATGTACCACTGATCTAGTCGCCACAAGGAATAGATGCGTCGTCCGAAATCTAAGTTCTATTGGACGTGACTCGTGATAAGGGAGCACTAATAGCTGTTGCGCGACCACCCCTGGCTCTCACGTAAGTCTTCAAAAGCTCATCAAGCCAGAGACAACGGACAACGAACCACCCATGGAATAACCACACATCGATACCTCCTTCCAGCGGAGGGTGTGCAAAAGGAACGCCAAGTCACGCGCGAGCAATTCAATAGTGAGCTCTTCGTCACCAGCAAGGGTGGAGTTCCCCATACCCCTGAAAACTTCAGATCACGAAATGTTAAGACAAGATTGAGGCTATTACCTGTGGTTGTAGATCAGGACTGCCAAGGGAGGCGCTGTTAGTGCCTTGCCAGACTCAATATACAAACGAGAGTTGATACAACATACCTGGCCGTGTTTGAGAGAGGCTTCGAGTGAGGCGCTCAAAGTCGATGTACAAATTGCTCATGCCGCAGACAAGGACAATTGGGGCCCTCATTCCAAGGTAGTATGAGCCATGTATCTCGTAGGCGAGGGTGGCACCGTCAGAAAGTTTGACTGTGGAATGTGCGGTAGACATGTCTTGCTAGATAATCGTTGAGTGAGAGAGGATGTGAGCAGACATCTGCTCCAGATAGGCATCCTTTTATTAACAAAGGAATATTTTGGTCAAAACACAAATATGTCAAACACGACTTCAAGATATCGGGTGCTCTTACAGAGATTGCATCCGAACGTCCACCTCGTCTGTCAGTGTGTTCCGCGGAAACATTTTGAGCGGAAGCAATTGTGGGGATGCGGAAATATAAGGCACGTGGGCTTGGGATATCGAACGACGAAGGCGTCAACGTAGTCGCGTGACGGTGAACGTCAAGCAGGTAAAGCAAGATAGATTGGGCGCATCAGATATCGTGGTAATAGCCCAAGGAAATATACAATTTGAAGGTGTCTAGCCACATCTAAAATCAAGTGAACTTGAAACTGTGGCTTTCCATCTGCAAAAACATGAACAATACAGCCCGCAGGACACAAGAAGGCAACGCACAGTAATGGCTCCGCCCTTATAGCTGCCTCTCTTTTTCTTGTTTTTCTCCTTCCTGAAGCCCGCACCGCGGGTGACAATGAGGTCTTCATGCGCACGCGCGCCGTAATCATTCATCGGGGCAGCCTATTCAGGAAGGTATATGTTGAGTTGCGCGCTTCCAATCTCATGAATATATGCGTACCTTGGATACATAACCGTTCATCTGAACGATTTCATGATCCACCTTCTCAGGTTTGACTCGTTGGAACGGCGTGTTTGTTTTGCGCGCAGGTTTTCCGTTAGCTTTGATACGACCGGTCGACTGAGGTCCAGAGGTGGACGCCTCCACGGTCCCTGTCGTAGCTGTGACAATGGCTGCACCATCTTCCGTAGTCCTGCGCTTCTTTGTCGGTTGAGCCTCGGCCTCATCGCTGCTGCTGGCACTGTGTTTCTTAACCTTCGCCGCAGGTTTGTCTTCATCCATGGATGAGTCAGAGTCCGAACTCGATGAACTTGATGATGAGCTCGAGGAAGAAGCCGCCTTCTTCGTCGTCTTCACCGTTTTGGGCACCTCCACCTTCTCAGAACTGCTTTCTGAACTAGAATCAGACGACGAAGAGCTCGAGGTCGCTTTTTTAATCGTTTTGGGTTTAACAGCATCGTTGTCAGAGTCTGATGACTCCGAGTCCGAGCTATCACTGCTATCCGCTTTCTTGGCTGCGTTTGCTTTTTCAGGAATAGACGGTTCTTCTGACGTCGAAGGGCTAGAACCGCTCCCGGATGTAAGGGTTTGGCTGGACTCGCGCTCCACCTTCGCTTTTCTAAGAGATTTTGTTTTGACCAGCTTCTTCTTTGGTGGTTTGCCCGCTTTCGACTCGGTATCGCTGGATTCGTCATCTGCAAAACTTTCAGATACGCAATGATTGGGGACATTAGTTGGCGCACCTGACTCGGACCCAGAACTTGAAGATGACGAGGAGCAGGATGAGCTATCAGAATCTGAAGAATCTATCAGAGCAAGAGATGTTAGAAGCCTGGAATCACAAGCAACAGACATAGATACCCGAAGATGACTCGTCCGATGAGGGAACCGCCTTCGACTTGACTGGCTTTTTGGGCTTTTCCACCTTTTTGGTTATTGGGTTGGGGCTCGAGACAGACGCCTTTGAAGTAGAGCTCGAGTCACTCGAGTCAGAGTCGCTGGAATCGGACGAATCTTTTGAAAAGGAACTGTTGGAGGTATCTCAATATTATCAGAGGAGGGATACTCACCATCAGAGTCTGAACTAGAGCTGGAGTCTCTGGACTACGAATGAGTTCTTGTAACATGAAAAAATGCGAAGATTTGCGCACGAAGAGGAAGAAATAGACGCAGCTGCCTGAGAGGCCTTCCATTCCTTGATTATGACGTCTAGTTGTGGTCCTTCTATGTCTATGTCGTCTTTAAGAACAACTATGTCTTTTACGGCCTTTTTGACAGCTTGTGCAGCTTTAGCATGAGCGTGCTTGTTGAGGAATGAGTGGATGAGGGTATATGTCGCTGGATCAGACTGGTTAATGGATAGCTACAGGAATGTTTTTACAACATACTGGCCAGGTTGGCGTCCATCGCCAGATGTAGGTAATGAAGGAGTTGGAGAAAAACTTGAAAGTTACCGATCGGCTAATTTTCTAAAAATGGAAACCACTCGGCCCCTCTTCAAAACGCGACGATCATGAGCACAATTAAAGGAATCTCAGCAGCACCCCAACTCGACGGCTCAGAGTTACGCGTAGCAATCGTTCATGCTCGCTGGAACAAGACTGTCATTGAGGCCCTGCTTGCAGGCGCGATCACTAAGCTCAAGGAGCGAGGGGTGAAGGAGAGTAACATTGTCGTGGAATCTGTGCCCGGAAGCTTCGAGCTTCCTTTCGCATGTTCAAAGTGTGTTCTCAGTTGCATTATATATCTCTCTCATCTCAATGTTTGTCAATAGGATGATCGCTGGTGCCCATGTGCAAGCTAATACGAATGTCAGCGATCTCCTGGGCGGGATTTCCTTCGGGGGCGCTTCCCCCCAGCCAGCCTCGACTCCTGTGCCCGCTTCCGATGTCCAAATGCCGAATGAACCTTTTGACGCTGTCATTGCTATCGGCGTACTCATCAAGGGGTCGACGATGCATTTCGAGTACATTTGCGACAGTGTTTCGCATGCGTTGATGAAAGTACAAATGGACACCGGTGTCCCCGTCATCTTTGGGGTCTTGACGGCACTTACGGACGATCAGGCCTTAGAGAGAGCTGGACTCGGTAGAGGAGAGGATAAAGGGCACAACCACGGAGAAGATTGGGGTCTGGCTGCGGTCGAGATGGGGTCGCATACTCGTCGTTGGAGTCAAGGAAAGTTCAATTAGAAAGAAAGGGAATTATTTGTACCAATACCGTATGTATAACGCGCGCAATATGTGTCTTATGCGAAGAATCTTAAGAAATAAGTAACATTCAAATCGGTGGTCGGTCACGACGCCAGAGTGACGCCAGGGACCATGACTAACAAATCCGGGTTCGTTGACAACTCTGTCAATAGCCTCGTCGCCCTCTGCTCCCTCAAATTTGCCCGCCAGGTTGGCCCTATAAATCATGAAGAAAAAGGTGAATAGAGTGCCCTAGCGCCGCAGCCTCACCCATCGAAATAACATGATGTATAGGTTCTCCTCATGGGTGCCTCGGGAAGTGGGAAGACTTCAATGCGCTCGCTGATCTTGTATGTCTCCCTCGCTATTTTTCTATCGGCAGTCCTGATCTTTTCATAGCTCTAACAACCCGGCTTCATTGACGGCTCGCCTCGGCGCTACTATTGATGTGGAGCAGAATCATGTTCGATTTCTCGGCGACCTCATCCTCAACCTTTGGGACTGTGGTGGTCAAGACGCCTTCATGGATTCATACCTTACAACTCAACGGTCTACTATCTTCCAACATGTTGGAGTCATGATCTATGTGTTCGACATCGAATCGCAAGGGATGAACAAGGACCTCGAGTATCATCGAGATTGCATGGAAGGTCTGAAGCAGTTCAGTCCCGAGGCCGCTGTTTTCTTGCTTGTGCATAAGATGGACCTTGCAAGGGAACCGAAGAATGCCGTGTTCGAGAAGAAGAAGAAGGAGTTGGAAGATGCGAGTGGGGACGGGGCTGTTACTGTGTTTGGGACGAGTATCTATGACGAGAGTCTCTATAAGGTCACTATGCTCCTTTACTCCATCTCGGAATAGGTGCTCAATGTTTTCAACAGGCATGGTCCAGCATCGTTCATACCCTTATCCCTAACGCTACGGTCCTCTCGAAGCATTTGACCACATTTGCTGCGGCTTGCAGTGCCACCGAGGTCATCCTATTCGAGCGCACCACGTTCCTCGTCATCGCTACATCCTCGTCAACTCCTTCCTTGCCACCTTCAGGATCTGCCAATCAAAGTGATCTAGACCGGCATCAACTGAATCCAACACGCTATGAACGCACCTCTGAGCTGGTCAAGGCATTCAAACATTCGTGTTCTCGTGTTCGCGAAGAATTCCATTCACTTGAGATGGAGCTCTACGACTTCACTGCAGTCCTTGACGAGATGACTAAGAACACATATGTTCTTGTCATTGTCCATGATCCTACGATAGGTAAATACCACTGATCTTCCAAACGATACCTGCTGATGGCGAGTTCTAGAAACGGCTGCTCTAAAGCTGAACATCCATATGGCTCGCAGAAAGTTCGAGGAGTTGCAGGGGGACAGTCTTCTATCGTGACCTGGGATTATCGTATTTAAATCGCCTCATTTATACGTATTATGCTACTACAGTACTTACATTACGTCCCTCGTTAATGACCACTTTATCCTTAATTTCCACACTGCAACTAGACGTACAGTATCGTCACAGAACATAGAGTGGGTTCGCATTTACAAGGTACCACACTGGAAGCGTTGCTATATCAGATCAAAAAGGCTGATTATTTTGCTGTGCATGTTTTGCGGCCCTGGTTCCAACGGGTGGCTTATATAGAGTGCGTTTCTCCTCCGTCTGTATATTTTTCTTCGCAGCACTGGCCTTGGTGCCAACAATCGGAAACAACTCGATACTTGCCGTTGAACTTCGCCGAAGTCGAGAAGGATAATCAACTCCAGGGGTTCTGAGTTGTTGCTGCGTGGGGGTGGCATCATTGTTTGCATCCCGACTAGGTCCAGGCGCACTGTGTGGAGTTTTTGTTGGGTTGTCATTTAGCAGTCGAGCAAAAGGAAAAGGTCGGACACCGCTGGAAGCTCTGGAAGAACGAGCAGTGGCTGTTGACCCTTCTTGAAAACTCCTTAGCACATCGGCCGGATCGACATCGAACCCCGCAGGTCTGGGCTGAGCAGGCCATCGGCGCAACCATTGGTCCGTTTGTGCATCGTCAGAGTCTATTGAACTGGACTCATCGGCAGCTTCGTCCTGAAGGATTTGGCCTGCGGGGGGCGCACTCGCATTGATTGCAAGACTGTCTTCAGCTACTTGTGATCGTCCACTGATATTGTTAACCAGTAACTCCTCGACATCCTCCTCTTCTTCCAACGACTCCCTCAGGAGGGGCAGTGAGCTGACTTCTTCCTCATCCCGTTCGCGAATCTCACTCGCTGACTCCTCTTGCAGCTGCGGCCTCGCCTTCTTTCGCCGCGGGGCCGGCCTCATAGGCTGAACAGAAGGTTCAAGGGTGCGAGATCTCGACCTAGTATTGCGATACGGCGGCTCGACGATCGGCATAACACTGGCCAAAGGTTGCTTCTGAGCACGTCGCGCGACCTTAGTTGTCGCCGGCCTAGTTTGAGGAGGCGGGACGGCAGCCAAGGCGCTCGTGGTTCCGCCGGATCCCGCGGCACCAGCAGGAGAGTCCCTAACCAAAAAGACATCGATGGCGCTCGACGATATGTGCAACCCAGTTTGTCTGAGATTGTGTCCTGAGGAATGAGTGACATCGCGGGGTTCGGATGGTTGTCGCGACGGTAATTGGGGATTCTTTTCCGGAGACAGTGACTCTTGAGGTTGGCCACCTTCTACCAGAGTGGCCTGAGACGTCTGCGGCTCCTGGTTAAGCGGCGAGCTAGCTGGAGCCCGCCTACTTCGATTGGCGTAAGTGTATTTAACCGCACTGCGCTCGGGCCCGGGTTCACTCTCGGCGGGCTCCACAAATACAGGACTATGGGACAACTTGTCAGGCATTGTTGGAGCAAAAAGTAGAATCAGATGTAAATACCTGTGGCGTCGCTCATCAGCCTCCTCCTCCTCTGCAATCGCCTTTGCCTTCCCCTTTCTGGTGGGCAAATTGGAATGGATAATCTCTACAGAGCCCTCGGATGACGCTGGAGACTCAACGCGACGCCTCTTGACAGGGAATTCTCCACCATCATCATCATCTTCTTCTTCGAAGACTAACCTGGGTTTGCGTTGTAGGCCATATGCCTGTTTTGGACCTGGTTCCTCCCGCTCCACGTAATAGTTGATTAACGGTGTGAAGTAATCGATATTCTTGTTGTATCGATTCCTCCAGCTAGACCACGGATGCCGTTTCACCCAGGCAAACTGCTCAGGATCTGCTTCATACTTCAAGTTCAGAGTCGCTACTCAGTTAAATGTTCGAAAAGGAGCCTATCATGGTCAAGACGCACCGCCATTTCCAATTCTTTATAAACGCCTTCGCCTCGGCGTCCCCCATTCTTGGGATCGGGTATCTTGAGCGCGATGTACCTTGCAAGTTTTTCGTCGTCATTTCGAGTATATTCACGCCTAAAATGACAGCCACAGGTTGGAGAACGGGTGCAGTGAGAATTGATCATGGCATCTTACCGGTGTTCTGCCAGTGCGCCTCCCATTCCCTTCACCTTCACAAGACGATGCCTCACCTGTCCCTCGCGTATGCATCGCTGCACGAATGATATGGGTTCTACGAATGCATCTCTTTTCCAAGTGTCGCGATGTATATTGTAGACAAGCTGAAGCTTCTTAGCAGAGCAATATTTCTCGTCAACGAGAACTGTATCGACGTCAGAATCATCGCGTAAAACACGTCCACCGTGAGCCTATCATTGATCGGGTCATTGGATACGGTAAAAAGTAGCATTAATTCTAACCTACCTTGATGTCTCGAGTGAGATTCTGCCTTTGCCAGTCTAATTTGATGCTCTTGTGAAGATGAAAACATATTGGGGTGCCATGCTCGTCTTCAAACACCTTTTTCGCGATTGGATTATTCCGCGGAGGAGGGCTGCCTCTGTATTCGGAGCTGCTGTCTTCGACAACAGAACGAGAAGGCATGGTACAACGGGAACTATGTATGGTTGCGGTCAAGTCACGGTTGTTGAACTTGGTCCAACCGTACCCTAAGGTTGTCAACAATAGTCAATAACACGTCGGCACATACTCGGAGTTAAAGCCTTCGAGTCGCAAAATCATCATTATGAGCCAGCTTGCAGAAGTTGGTATTTGGGTATGACATCCTACTATAACTAGTTGTCTACGTACTCCCCCTTGTAAAACTGTAACTGTCAAACGATATTCTACAGAAATGTGTCACCATTCTCAATTATCTCTGGCTTGGGGTCTGGGTCCTCAAATATCTGGATGGCTGCCAATTTGCCCATGCAATCGAAGATCATACCTAGTGCAATAAGTCCAAAGCTACACGCACCAAACGCGTGCTTTTGACTTTGACTATAATTCCATGCGGCCCAAGCAGTCGAGAGCCCATTGATGAGCTGCTCTTGAGAGGCATTGACCAGGTCGTCGATGATCTGTCGCTGAACGTCCCGAACTAAAGTAGAAGCATGCAGGCGCATTCGATAGATCCTATCCTTCCTATAGCGTTTCTGTGAGCATTTCGCCAGGATCGTACCGACAACGACTTCAGCCTCCAGGAGTCGAATGCCGGGCGCGTCTGATAGTACGTGTGTGGCACAGATATAATGAAGTTCATCGATATATCCTCGGAACATAGCAGAAAGGCCTTCGGAGTCCAGGTTCGGGATGAGGTGGGACTCGACTATGCCTTTGAGGCGTAGAGAAATCGGGTCAGCCAAAGGTAAGTGCTGATCCTCGTGGCTCAGGTGGATGTGGACATCTTCCAAGGTGATCGAACGATACAGGACTCCAAGTGCGCGACTAGACTCGTAATAGTCGGTCTGACGTGGTGATACGACTTCCGCCGCATGCCAGTCGGGTTTGCAGCGGATGAGTGTTCGGGGCAAGCGATCATTGTCGATATCAACGGGAATTCCTTGCTTAGGGTAATCAACCGCCTAGAGTTACAAACTCAGCATTGCATAGGCGAGCAAAGCATGGTCAGAACAGTACCTGGGAGCATAGTTCTGCGAGCCATAGACAGTTTTCGTCGCGAATCCCAAGCTTATAATACCCATGTTGAGTCTCCTCGTAACGCCATTTAGGTGAGATCATTTACCTTTGATTGATCTTGAGAGAGGGCGAAATGTGTCAGCCAGTAGTTCCTTTCACAATTGTTAGGCAACACACCGGCGATCACCAACAGCCTGTCTGATAGTAAGCCCTAGCAGAAGTATCATCAGGATCGAATGTTACAGCTAAGTATTCGAGTATCACAACATACCAGGACATCCGAATTGATGTATTCTACAATGAAATCACAGATATCATCAACGGTACTGTCGCGATCGATTTCCTTCGTTCCGACTGAAATATAGCTCGCAGGATCATCCGTATCCGCAGGCAAAAGAGGCTCATAGCAGATGACAGAAAATTGGTCACTGTAAAGAGAGGAAGTCAGTGCCCTCTACGCAAAAAAAAGGTCACCACCATACCCATCTACATCACCGCCGCCAAGCTGTGATGCCAAAGAGCGTGCTCCTAGTTCGTTATTAGATAGCGCCAAGGCTGGGACTTCGGCCCAACCTACCTACGGATGGAAGGACAACTACGTTCTTCATGTGGGCAAAGAGGCAGAGCATGCCATCTGGAGGCTTTCCAATTGCCCGAACGCGCTGGACTGTGGGAAGAACGGTCGCATGAAAAAGCTCCAATGTTAGCAAGTGTCACATACCATCGCCTGGATGGACAACTGGGCTTCTCGAGATTGAGCACGACCCTTCCAGCCACCTTGGTGCCTCCTCGGGTTTATCGTGAATACATACTGAAAGATCGAGGTAACATGAATTTCAGAACCCCGATGGATGTCTCATCACGAACCAAAGATGTGTCCCTCAGGGAGAGTGTAAACATTCTCCGCACCGGCAACCTTGTAAGCTGGTCCTTCGTCTGCTACTCCAACGAGAAGGTAACTTTCTGGTATAGGTATACGAGCGCTATGTTTGATATCGCGTAAAACGTCCATCATGGCCACTTGTCGAAGTTGTTGGAAAAAACTGTTGTCAAATCCAGGAGTTTGATATCTGGGGTGAAGTTCGAGCTTGAGATCCTCGATCCTGCGCAACAAATAAGATAGTCGGTAGGGTCGACCAAGGCCGTGAGCATCCAGCACATTTCGGAATTGTCCGGAGGAGTCGTTGATAGTTCGCGCTTCTGCTACAGCCATTTCTTGCAGCTCGACAAAGGAATCCATCCTCACACCGAGGTCCTCGAGAATCATGATGAGAGGCCTAAAATGAAAATTGGAGAGTAGTGCAAAAACGATCAAAGCGATTTACCGATTGAGATAGCATGTGTTGGGATGCTCGAACGATTGTGCGATCTCTATTTCTGCCAATTCCACATCGAAAACAGAGAATTTCCTCATCGATTCTCGAAGTCGCATGCGAATACCATCTGGGTGTTTGTCAAGTTGTTCGTCGACTCCGACTACACCCTTATACCCCAGAAAGCGAATTTGATACTGAAAAGACAAGTCAATCGAGACCTTTAACGCGAGCAATTCATATCGACTGACTGCAGATGGCTGGACAGAGCCAGCACCGTGATCGCCACGCCCAGAACACAAAGCAGTCCAAATTTCGTCCCCGAGGGACTTGGCGATAGTCCCAACGCCATCTGTAAATAGGTAAGGCTTTAAGCCAAGATCAGGCACTTCCTCCCATTCTCTCTTGTGAATCTGCACAGATGGATCGGTTGCAGTGAAAGCCTGAGCCAAACGGGCTGCATATTTAGATGGCTGATGTAAGAGCTCCTTATCCTTTTTGAAGTCGCCAAGAGTTTGTCGAATATATTCTGAATCGACCCATCCTTTCTCAGGGTGATGAAAAGGGTTCATGAACCATACAGCGTGCTCACGCAAGGCTGAACTCGAGTATGCCAAGAACTCAAAGCGCCTGCCAGCAAGCTCAAAACCACCCTTGAGTACACCACCGACGCGCTCCTGGAGATATGTCGACCCGTCAACTGAACGGTCCCAGCGGTACTGGAGGCGATCTTCGTCACGGAAGTCGACGCGAACAAAGTGGTCCAGATAATCTTCGTACATCCTGATGACACGGTTCGACTGAGTAGCATAAGGGCCTTCTAGAATCATACGCGTCGGGGTGAATGTTACATGTGAACATAAGAAATTGCCTCTTGGAAGCGTCGAGTCGACCGCTGTGAAATTGCGACGAACTTCTTCGAAACACCTTAAGGGCGATTGACGAAGAGAGCGGACCTCCAGTTTCTCGTGGTATTGCCGGAGGAGAGTAGAGACATTTCCAGCATGGCGTGATGCTTTGCAGAGGTCTTGAACTTGTTTCAAGAGATTGGCGAGATCTTGAGTGTGAAGAAGGCCGTTGCGTAGAAGTGATTCAAGCTGGAATGCGATAGTCCATGGTAGTTTTTTGAACTCATTTCGGAGGTTGTATAGTCGTTTAGGTGTGAAGAAACCCATGCGGTCAGCTTCAACTCTGTTGGGCCCTTCACACCGAATGATCATACTGTCCGACAGTCCTGCAATCGTGCACATTTCCTTGAATTTGGCAGCCATGTCAAATGCACCGTTATGAAGGAGAAGGCGAAGATGGTGTGCGTATGGTGCCACTTCTTTATGTCCTGGGTTTATCGAACCAATTCTGTGTTTGTACTTTCTGCTGTCTCGCTCCCGGTCACCCGTCAATTGTCGGTGAAACTCAATCTCCTCGAGAATGGGTGGCGTCAGGGTGTCGAAGCAAATATCTGCAGTACAGCATGAGCGACCAGGAAGTATCAGTCAAGCATCATCACGTACATGGATCCCCGTCGTAACCAACTGCGATTTTCTGAATGCTGGCAAAACTGACGGCGATGCTTGATCCAATCTGATCCTTCATCTCACTCCCGAGCTAGCCATAGAATGAGCAGAAAATCGAGGCATGCCGAGATGTACTGACCGTGATTCGAATAAATTTATGGTCATATTCGAATGAGAGCCATCCTTCACTGTCGATATCGTATCTATGGCCCCATTCTACTGAGAAGGCACGAGGCTTGAGAGGCTCCCTATCGTTTCCAGGGTAGTTGGGTCGGTAGAAGACCCCAAATTGCACAGCGTTGACTCGAAACTTATCAGATAGTTCCCAGACCTTCCGTTGATGTTCCTCCTCGATGTCGGGATCAGCGTAGGGAGTTTTCTTCAATGTCTCCGCTTCGCCAGGGCGAGGAAATCCACCTCGGCGGAACTTGATCTTCTTACCCTCTATCTTTAGAGGGCTGTCCTCGACCCATTTGAGGAACTTGAACCCATCCTCAGAGGTGGGAAATGTCAAGATTCCCGATCCATCGTTTCCAACGCCTCCTGCCTTGCTCGGATTCAGCTTGACGCTAAAATTGATTGGGCGTTCGACCGCGGTTTCGTCACGCTGTCGAGGAGCAAACTCCTTTGAGTGTACAATAGTCGCTATGCATCGAGTAACAGTCCATTTGTTCGCATCGTATGGGAGGTTATAGAGGCGAATATCCATCTCGAAAAGGCACGTAGCATGAAATATCTTGGGCGTTTATTGAAAGTCGTTGGTCATCAATGCATCATCTTCCTATCCATCGATTTGTTGTGGTCGGACCGGAAGAGACACAGAAAACAAGTTCTCGTTTTGGGGCTGATGTCAATGACACGCTACTAGCGCTCACGTGCATTCGTCACAACTGGATTGTCACACCGACACTAGTGCACGGCCCGGAGTCGCCTCAATGGTCCTCAACCCAACCATGTCCAAGATCCATCTTATGCGCGCGGAATCTGTGCTACCTGCCGTACATGGTCTCGTAGAGAAGATTCAGCACCTGGCCTATCCGTTACGACTCAAAAGTCGCTTTTCTATTTTCCTTAATACTCAGCTTTCAATTTGGGTGCTTGTTGTGATACTCACTGGCGGTTTATTCTCCTTAAAGCTGCTCTCGAAGGCTAGGAACCGAAAATTAGGACACTCGGAGCTTCACAGTGCACTTCTGTCTGTCTTTATACCAACTTCATCAGCGTGGCCTTCAAGCTACGAGATTCTGCTCGACAGAATCGCCACACGTATCCAGCGATCGAGGATTGTGTCCGTATTTGCTTCTAGCGTATTGCAAAGCATCAGACATGGTTCTATCGAGTTCCGACATCCTCAAGATCTCTCAGACGTATTTCGGTCCAGCCTTCAAGTCTACGGTTTGACAGTGCGGTTTACTGTGGATTTCTCTTGGCGGGTGTCTGCCTTGATCTGGGTTCTGAACTCGCTGTTAATCTCGGGGCATTATTTTGAGGCAAGAGATGTGAATTTCTGTCGATTTACACAACACTGACACTGTATCTAGCGTACAAAATATAGTCGGTTGAAAGGTCTGGCATAACATCGCTGTGGAGAACCATGCTAACATATATCTCCCTCCAAGCTCCCGTCTGTTCTGTCATATTTCCAGATACCCTTCCTCTACCCTCCAAACTCGATACTTATACAACGAACCGAATTCGCAACAAATCGACATCAGACCATTCCGATTCAACTCTACATCTTGACTACGTCGCATATAACGACCTCGAACGAGTCCTGCACTGCTTCAAATGTCAACTGAGCACAAGCAACGGCATGATATACTTCTCCTCGATAGGACCCAACGCCGCTTTCCTCTCAGACACATTCATGCTCTGCTGCTTACCTTTCATGCCTCGCAAATATCTCGAGAAACGCACTGCACAGCGAACCTCGATGCCGTTGCTTGTGTCGCTTCAACGTATTACCAAAATATTGTCCTTGGACACCGCAACCGCGCCAATATCATCTGTCAACAATATCACACTCGAACACATTGCCGTTCTACGATACTGGAGAAACTGCATGGTTTTCGACAAGGTGCTTCGAGAAGTGCTTATAGAGCAATGGGGTGAAAATGGGTGGCGAGAACATGTGTTCCTTCTTGACTGGGAAATTGGCTTGTTTGATGCTGGCGTACTTACAAGGTGGTCCATAGTCGTCCAGAAATGTTTTGCATGATGGCATTCCCGTTTTACTTTGCTTTCCTCGATTCTCATTAAACTGCAGGAGACGTTGCGAATTTTTCTGAACTTGATTATACGCAATTTGTCGTTCTTTACTGTTCAAGTCGAAATTTTAAAGTGTACGTGGGGTACCTCCAGAAACCAAAGCAATTATCATACGCTACCGAGCCCACGAGACATCCGAGCATTGGAAGTGAATGTCCTGGACTCACGTTGGCAAGTACCCCGAATTGTTCTATCTCAGTGGCTGAAAATATGTCTCGTGCGTCCTAGAGTCAGCAGGCACCGAGTGTAAAAGGGGTATAATATATATATATATCTTATGCTACAAGGCAGGCCTATCAGCGCGCCACAGTGGGCCATAAATGTCTAACAACCGTTTGGATGCCCCCATTGAGTCGCATATCTAACAAACTGTTAGGACCGAGAGAAGGACGTGCCTTGGCAGGTAACTCATGAACAATGCCAAAATCTAGGCGCGATAGGGGACGAGTCATGCCCTAGGTCCGATGATCTACGTCGTCGTCGTCGCTCCACAATAAGTCAAAGTCATCGTCATCATTATCGCTGGGAAGCCCAAGGTTGTTGCTTGCCCCTAATATTGACTCAGCGCGAGGAAGAATGTGATGCCTGCAATTAGCAGTTGTCATCGCATGAAAAGGTGAAGGCCATTGAAGACTGACTGATCGAGCAACTCCTCCAGCCCAGCTTGTCCTGCTTCCCAGTCCACTCTAACCCAGTTGTGAACCAACTCGCCGTCGCGATAAACAAGCATAGTCGGGAGCATGTCCAGGTCGACATTATCATCGTCGGTTTCCTCCTCCTCATCTTCCTTCTCTCCATACGGGTCATCTTCGTCCTCGTCGTCTCTGTATCGTGACCTTGACGATTGTGATGATGTAGAAGTCTTCTTTGCAAATCCCAGGGCAACTGCGCGTGCCCGAAGGAATTTGGTGTCGGGATAAAGACGTGCTAATCGCGCCAGTGTACCGTCGACAAGATAACATCGTTCTAGTGACTTATGTTGCAAAGAGGTAAGAAACTTCGAAGGCATGGAAGTTTAAAATCAATACAACATACCGAATCATAGAGATGCACCACGACCCAAATGCCTTTCTCTTCGTTCTCAACACCGTTCAAGAAGCCCTTTGCGCCCACTTCCCTTAAATGCCCAAAGCGACCCTCCCTGACACGCCCGAAGACGTCCGTCTTCCTATCAGCCGCGGCCTGCCTTTCCCTGAATACGATCTCATCTACCTTTTCATCAATCCCCTTCTCCCTCTCCTCCTCCAAGAACGTCTTCCCTCCCAGGCTGCTCTTCTCCATCTTCTTCCTCATCTCGTCAACTTCGCGTTCTTTCTTCTCCCTGCTCAGCCTCTCTGACTCGTCCCGATCCCGTATCACACCCTTAACCCCTGTGCGCCCAGGGCCCATACCAATCGATTCGCCATAGTCCTCCTGGGCCTTTTGAAGATCTCGGCGCTCTTCCTCGGGATCATAGTCAAGGCCTTGCTCCTCCCTCCTTTTAGCTTCTTCGCTCATCTCATGGTCGTGCCAGCCAGCATCCGGTGAGGGAGATCTAGTGGGTGAGGAGGACCGTTGGGGGCCATTAAAGAATTCCCCAGAAAGTATGAGAGCTTCAATATCTGCATTCTGTTCAATTTAGTACTTTTGAATTGGCAATCAGTTGAATCTTTACCATGTCTTTTCGAATGTGATGATAAGACGTAGTTCTAAAGCTGCAGACTCGGCCAACTTCAAGATGATTCAGATCTTGATCGATCTAAATTTAGACATCTCTGTACTGTATCAGTCCTAACGACTACATTATTAGGATACAGGTCTACACAGTAGATGGATGAGTATATATCATAGTCCAGTGTCCGATGATAGTCATAACAAATAAGTCATAAATCATGAAGTACGTTAGATGTGAATGCCAGTGTAGATGTGAAGAATCAATAATATATTGTTTGGTCATGTTCGAGTCCGAGGTGACATCTTGCTGTCATTCAGGTCCTTGACATTGAAAAATGTGCTCACACCAAAGGTGACGGAAAGTAAACACGCTGCGGCCGATGACACATTGTATGCGTTGCACCTGGTGTTTGAAATGGAATGAGTTGGCGATGAAGTGATACAAAACCGAACGCACCATCCATTGAATCCACCACTAGGACATCGTTTCCCAATCATGATGAGGACAAAGGCAATACCCCATATAACGAGGAGAACGACGTCAACAGATGTCAACTTCTTAGCCCATCCTCGTGCCCTTTTCCAATCTTCCTCCATCGCAAGACCTGCAAACACGCTCCTACGTGGTCTGCGAGCCCTCTTTCTTCTGGGATTGTAATGGCCGGGAACACTTCCGCTCCAGTTTTCGTCGTCCTCATCGTCCTCGCTGCCATCCTCGCGGCGTCCGAACGCCTCGGGATCCACAATGAGATTGACCTGAACGTCTCCACCATTCGGAGCATCTCCTTTCTTCCCTGTTTTCTTCTTCTTTCCCTTTTTGCCATCCAACGGACCTTGGACAGGTAGAACCATCATTCCATTTGAAAAGGGCGTGTCCTTGCCCTTTGACCGTTTGCCGGAGCAGCAACAAGGTCGGAGGACAAACAAGTAGAGCAAAAGCAAAAAAGTAGCGACAGAAAGGATATATAGTACGAAGGCGGGTGGTTTCCCTGCTGGGGGAGGAGGCTCACCCGGTTTGATGACCTAGACAAAATATGTTAGCACCGTAGGAGCACACATATCGGACAGTAACGTACCAGCGCGGCGTATATCGACGGAATGCCAGCAGTAAGGGTTAACAATATCTGTAGGATCCTTAAAGCTGCGCGCTTCTTGGGGCCTTGGGTGACAAGATAGCCCTTGGTGTCAACGGTGCCGATGAGAGGCTTTCCGTTATCATCCAAGATCAGGCCGTCTGCAGATTCTACTGGTCCACTGCTTTTCGCTTTTGGTCCGAACTCACGCTCGAGCATTCGCAGACGCTCTTCTTTAAGCGAAGAACCAATGGGTGCAGAGTCGAGAGGGTCAGGGCCCCAAGGAAGGAGGTTCCTCGTAGAATCATGCCCATGAGACGACGACGGAGCCAAGTCATATGGATCAGATGAAAAGTCATCAGGTCCAGGGTATATCTGTCCAGGTTCAAAAGGTGATCGTTTAGTGTGGAGGTGTGATGGGGGCAGTGGGGTGTATATGTCAGGCGGGGACAAAGATTGAGGTATAGAGCTATGGGTATTATACCAGCTCCTAGACCACACTGGGAAATGTGAGATGTCGATTTCGGAATCTTGGGATCGGATACGAGGTTCCGGTCCATAAGGTGAGTTGACGGAGTAACGAGAGGTGGCGCTGTTGTATCTTGAAGGTGGAGGGAGAGAAAAGGGCCGTAGGGGAGGTCGGGAAGACGTCGACTGCGTGTTTGATGAACGAGTGTCCCCTCGAGAAACAAGGGAGGGTGGGTGCAAGGTATCAAGGCTCGCCAACGGACGTCGGGGTGATGGATAAGGCGGGTATGCTGAGTACCCATCCTCTTGACGGCTGCGAAGAGTTCGTGAATAATCTGCGAGGTCTAGGGCTTCGACAGAAGAGTCCGATGCTTCACGGCGTTGTCTCTGCGGTGGGAGCTGCGGATGTTCATCGTACGGATCAAAGTCATCTTCCTGAGGTCGTAAGTCTGATGGTGTATGTAACGTGGGTTCAAATGGTTCAGGCGACCACGGACGTCGGAACTGAGAGGCTCGTGGAGTAGGGTACATTTCGTTAGACTTCGTGAACTAGATTCGTCGCAAGTTCGGCTGTCGGAAGGGTGGTTTGTGATGATACTATGAAAACGATCATAAGAAGCTAGCCAAGCTTGGGCAAATGCGATCAAGGATTACTGCCATTGAAGGCGTCGAGCCTCGAGGAGAAGAGGTCTCCAGGCTGAGTGCCGTGGGAGCCGATGTGACAGACACCTGATCTATATTAGTCGTAAGCCCTTTCACGTGCAGTCGCGTCGCGTGTGACTCCGTCACCTCTTGGTCCTCAACGTTCAACGTCAACTCGGAGCCGTTTTCTTACGTTTTTGAATTTCTCGACTTCAAGTCGCGTCGAGGGTATTCCTCATGAAGCGCGCCGCTCCAGATGAAGAATCTCCCTCCAAGCGAACGAAACTCTATCAAGACATCTTCGACGACTCTGACCTTGAACGCACTCCTCAAGATATTCTCGACAATGGTTTACAGGACGATACCGGGTATATATCCTGCAAGGTTTATATGACATGGCGCCCCACAACCAAACACAAGGCAATCATACAGACCACAAGCCAGGCTGCGCCTCCCCTTCGTTTCGATCTTGAATTTGCAGGTGCCTGTAAAGAGTTCTTCCCAGAGATTGAACTCAAAGCACAAGACGAATTCTTGCTGGCGCTCAAATTGGCACAGATGGAGAAGACTTCGAAAGCCTCTAGACTATGTAACATCCCCCTGAAACTTGTCTACGAAGAAGGCGTCATCATCAAGTTCGTCAAACGTCAGGGACCTTGTGAAATTGTAGACACTTGGCAGTGTACGTCTCTGCACCTTGTACTAGACATACCAGCTAACATGGGTACTCGATCAGTGAAAGAGGAGGCCAGAAAGTTTGAAGACTCCTGGTTCCATTCTGCACAGGTGCCGCTCGCTTCTATCGAAGACGGGGAAGCGTCCACGCCATCTTCACCAACAGGACACCGCGACGCAACACCCCAAAACCCTCCACCTGGACCCTCTCCACTCCGCGTCCCTGATGTCCGTAAGGCCGATGAGGCTACAGCTGGGCCCATACAACAGCCAGTCCTTGCACAGGAGCCCAAGCTTTCGAAGAAGCAGAAAAAGGACCAACGCAAGAAAGAAAGAGCGCTTAGGCTTGCCTCTGACACCAAAAAACAGTCTGCTGACGCCGCAAGTGAAGGCCCGCATCCTGAACGCATGACACTGTCCACGACTAACCAGAAGCTGGATGGCTCTCCTACCACCCCTACACTGCCTCACCACGACTCTCCAAAGCGCCGCAACGCTGAGATAACAACACCCCCATCCGACCAAACGACACCCGTAGTGCTGCCGCAAATCCCTGCTGCTGGCCTTGTTACGGCTTCGGTGAGCGTAGTTTGATCCGCGTGCGCATGTGTTCCCTGATCTTTTTATCGACAGGGCCGATACCATGCACTGGCGGATTTGGGCGAGCTCACGGTCTATACGTTATTCAACGTGATTGCAGTCGTTGTTGACATATCGCCAATCAGTACAACTCGCACAGGAGGTGTGCCAATCTCCATACGATATCATGCGTGAGCCTTCTTACCGAAGTCCAAACAGAATTGAGCTGCACCATGAGACTCGCTGATCCTAGCAACATTACACTCGACACTCTCAACAGTTCTGGAGGCTTTAAAGTCAACTGTTTTACTAAGAAACACGAAAAATGGCTTCCCCAGCCTACATTAGGAGACATTCTTGTCATGCGAGATCTCAAGGTATGCTATTCTACGGAATTGTAAACTCAAAGGGCTGAACCATGTTAAGATTTCGGATTATAACGGTCATATGGGAGTCGGTTATCACGACAGGTTACAGTGGGCCATATATTCACATTCTACAGGGAAGATACAACATCGCGATTTGGGTGACACCCCTGAGGCCGAAAGCCTGGGGATTGGAGGTGGCTACGCCTTCTCACCTTTTTTCCAACCAGAAGAGGCAGAAATCCGTTATTGTATCAAGACGGCAGACTGGTGGGCTGACATGGAGAAGCGAAGAACAAGCACCGGACAGATCCATCAGGTGGCCAGCGGCCCTCCACGACGGCAACATAGACTTATCTCGGACGCGGGCCCCCACGTACAACCTTCGGGCTTCTTTGACTGTACAGTCGAAGTAGGTCATACGCGCATCTATTTTTTTCTTGTTTGTTCAGATTCAATTTTGTCGCAGGTTTTGCACGGCCACATGAACGATAACAACGTTTACAGCTTATATGTCACCGATTACACTATCAATCCGTCTGTAGCACCAACTCAGGCACCATGGTGTCCACCCGGACTCGCCGATCACGTCCTCAAAATCGAAGCATGGGACCAGGCCTCGGACATAGTCAAGGACATATTTGCTAGGGAATATCTTTCCATCAAGAACGCTCGTATGATGCTCTCTCGTGGCGGGTATGTCGAGGGTAAACTTGCTGAAACTAAGATTCGACGACTGGATGTCGAAGCGGATGGCAACGTAGACCATCACTTCAAGGAGTTGCTAGAGTACGCCACCCTTTTTCATAGTAAAGAACATCTCGCCAACATCAGGATAGACGCAAAAAGCTTTGGCAGGATGCCAACCCAGGCGTGGATCAACTTGACGAGTTTGACCACAAGACCATCGGTGAAGCTACCGCAGGGAAGCACTTTCATTGCGTCGTAGAGGTACGTTCATGACGCAGTCCTACGACATCTTGTCCATCTCATATGCTCTTTCTAGGTTCTGCACGCTGTGCATGACGGTGATGGCACATCTTGCATAGACGTTACCGACTACACCTTCCGCGACGAACTTGTCTCAAGAAAGGTGGAAGGTACCTGGGGCATCGGGCTCGATGGCCGTATCTTGAGGGTCATCCTTTTCCAGCAGCAAGTCGAAATGGCAAACGTTGTCCAAGTCGGATCATTCTACAGCATCAAGAAATTGAGGATGAAGCAAAGTGCTGCAGCTCGACAGTTCCAAGGACACCTCGGGGGAGTTGAGCGCTTGATAACCCCGCTTGATGCAAACAGTGAAGATGCTAGGCTTCTGAAACAGTACGTCTTCTTAAATCTACGTCTTTTCTTTTCAATGGCCGAGTGACTGGGGATAGACGCAAAGAAGAATGGCAGAAGGGCTCAGGGGTTTCTCGAGTGCCTGCCATAGCCGATGCTCCCGTGAAGGTAGAGCCCGTGCAGATTGTTGTGTCTAAACGACCCAAGAACGTCAAGTCGATTGCCCAACTGCAGGCTGACGAAAAATGTCCCAACAAGAGCCGGATCTTTGCAAAAGTTGTCGACTTTCATCCATGGAATCTGGCCGACGTGACCATTTTTTATTGCGCACAATGCAAGCGAGAGTGAGTGAGAGCATTTTTTCTAGCTTGCCTGCCATTGACAGGGTCGCAGCATTCCAAAATCTCAAAAAGCATGCTTCAATTGTGGTGACAGTGATTACGAATACGTCCGTCATATGTTCCAGATGTATTTTTTGGTTCAAGATGAGGATGGTGGCCAACTGCGTGTTTCGGTGCATGACGGGGTGCGCCGTCCCTTCCCAATAATTACGGTATACGAACTAACTTTTCGCGACAGTCATCAATCTTTAGTGGCCTCCAGCGTGGTGACATTGGAACAGATCCCAAAGTTCACAGCGCACTTACAGGTCGTCTTGCTGGGATGCTCGGAAATCTCTTGGAAGTACATTCTGGGTTTCCAAAAGACGAAGTCACGCTCCCCAATACTCCAATGCTCTCCCTGATAATCGACAGTTGGGAAGTCGATGATGGCAAACATGCTTACAGTCTAGCCGGATGCGACGAGTTGGCTGCATAGTCTTTATACAACATCATAATTCTCGAGTGTAGTATAATTCAAAGATAATTGTATGTGCCTGGTTTAGATCATCCAGCCTTTTGAAGGTGGCGCACTAGGCTTGCAAAGTTGGCCATCACGTACGTCATACAATTTCTTGACTTCCTCCACTCTATTACTTTTCCTTGATCCTTTGTGCCCTGGGCCGTTGGACAATCATGCAGATTCTTGAAATTGTGGGGATGGCGACAGGCTTGATGAAGATCGTGACGGCGTTTCACGGCCATCGCAATTTGATGCACTGGAATTGATGAAACAGGGAATTTAGCGATGGCTATAAAAGCAGCCCCAAGCCGAACTCGATTCCCTTGACGTTGTTGTACAATGCTCTCCCCCTTGACGCTGGTCGTTTCCCTCCTCGCATTGAAGTTTGCCCTCGGTTCAACCACACCGCGCACGTATGACTCCCATCACTACTACGCAGTGGAATACAATCCTAGGGCTTATGGAGGTGCATCGCTGGACGATGTTATGCATTCGTTAGGAGTGGAAAAGGTTGAGAAGATTGGGTCGCTTGAGCACCACTGGTTGGTGCGCGCGCCCAAGCCCATTGGTTCCGATTTGGTTCGCCGTGGAGAAAGCCTCGAGGAACGCGATCCCGTCACCGAGAAATTCCAGTTGCTACGTGACAGGGCGTCTTCCCGTTTCTCGGCACGGTCTGAAGATGGCATGCGCGCCCGCGAAGTTGTAAACTCGGTCCAACACCTCGAGAGGCAGGTGTTGCGCCAACGCAGCAAACGTGCACCCCCACCAGTCCGACAACCTGCTTCTTCGGAGAGTGTCAAGCAGCGCTTCGGGCTCAAAGACCCAGCATTCCCCAAACAGTGGCATCTGGTCAATGATGAATACCCCGATCATATGATGAATGTCGCCCCAGTCTGGGATATGGGCATCACAGGGAAAGGTGTCATTGCCGCCGTAGTGGATGATGGGTTGGATTTCACCAGTGACGATCTGTCGCCCAACTTTGTGCGTAGCGATGTATATCAATTCTCGAGCATAATACTAAATAACTCTCAACAGGACCCGGTGAACTCTTACGACTTCAACGACCACGAGGCTCTTCCTTATCCGAAGAAGTCGAACGACCACCACGGCACACGCTGTGCTGGTCAGATTGCTGCTGCTAAGAACGATGCATGCGGTGTTGGCATCGCTCACGAGGCGAAGATCGCTGGCATTCGCATCCTGTCCGCACCAATCAGCGACGTGGATGAAGCTGTTGCTCTCAATTACGGCTTCCAAAATGTTTCTGTGTACAGCTGCAGCTGGGGTCCCCCAGACAACGGAAAGGCAATGGGCTCCCCTTCCTACCTCATCAAGAAGTCTGTCGTCAACGGCATTAATAATGGCAGGGGCGGCAAAGGCTCAATCTTTGTTTTTGCCAGTGGCAACGGAGGAGGACATGAGGACCAGTGCAATTACGACGGATACACGAACAGTATCTACTCCGTCACCGTCTCCGCTCTTGATTATAAGGGACAGCACCCGTACTATTCGGAGGCTTGTGCCGCCAACATGGTTGTTGCATACAGCTCGGGAAGTGGCAATCATATTGTATGTGACTTTTCCAATATCTTGTCGAAGAAGTTATTAACATTATTGGCTGTCAGGTCACGACCGACAAAGGCAAGAATGAATGCGCAACCAATCATGGTGGAACTTCTGCGGCTGCTCCTAACGCGGCTGGTGTGTTTACCCTTGCTGTCCAAGCTCGGTAGGTACCTTCCTCGAATGTCTTAATTCAATCTTATGTTCGCTCAAGGCCGGAACTCACCTGGCGCGACATTCAATATTTGTGCATTGAAACTGCTAAGATGGTTAACCCCGAGGACCCCGACTGGGAGACCATTGCCACTGGCAGGAAATACAGCTACAAGTATGGCTATGGTGTACTCGACGCCTACAAGTTCGTCACGGCTGCGCAAAAGTGGGACCTAGTCAAACCCCAGGCATGGTTCGACTCTCCAGCAGTTCAGCTCGACGGGGGAAAGATGGACGCAGCTAAGCAGTATTCCGGTGGCACGCCCATTATTCCTGGCGGTGTAACAAGCAAGATCACGATTACCAAGAACATGCTGACGGCGAATAATTTTGAATCGCTGGAGCACATTAATATTCAAGTCTGGATCGACCATACCCGACGAGGAGATGTTGAAGTTGAGGTTGTCAGCCCAAAGGGCATCAAGAGTATTTTGGGCAAGAAGCGATCCGGCGACGAAGCGCAGACCGGCTTTCCGGGTTGGGTCTTCATGACCATCAAGCACTGGTGAGTCTCCACGCTGCTTTTTTTTGCCTATGTTCCTGGGCTCATTTTAACGTAGGGCTGAAGATCCTGTTGGTGACTGGACGATCAAAGTCTCGGACCAGAACTCTACCGAAGAGGAAGGAAAGTTCCTTGGATGGAAGATGAAGTTCTGGGGTACGACCATCGACCCACACAAAGCGGAGAAATACGAGATTCCGGTTGTCGATAACGTTCTCCCCCCTATCAATGTTCCTTACAGGCCCACGCTCGACATTCCAAGCGTCACCAAGATGCACAGCAGACCAACAGCCTTCCTCCATATCGAAAGCGCAGTGCCTACCTCCACTTCTTCCCCCGTCTCCTACACATCCGTTCAAAGCGCCACGAGCAGCGCGAAGCCGACAGACCCAAGTTTGCTTGCTGAAATGTCACACTTAGTCTATGCCCACAAGGTCTTTTGCGGGTGCATCGTCGGTGCCTCACTCCTCTCGTTGCTTATTGGCGGCATCCTCTTCAGGCGGCGCCAGTTACTCAGAAGGAACTACGATGCAGTCACCGATGGAACGCACTCTGTGAGCCAGGTCGGTGGTGGTTACGCTGCAGAACCGGCAGGTCTCTTACCTTCTGCTGGTCGCCACCCTCAGGATCGGATGTCTGTGGGACTGGGATTCCATTCCAGCTTCCTCGACGATGACGATCTGTCAACAGCGGCAACAGTTCGCACCGCCAAATACCGAGACGAGCCGCAAGTGCCGCCAATCTCGAGTCGACTTGCACCAGAGGCATAGTAATGAGTCTCCGAGCGTACCATAAATAGATCCACCAATCTTCCGTGATACCTTTCCATATATCCGAGCATTTAAAGACATGTACATACCACTATATCACACTGCAATCAGGAGGACTTGTGTGTAAAGAATTGTCGCATTCTCAATGTCAAACGTTTTGGTAAAACACCGAGTGATTCGTCTGATTGACGGGGTCTGCCGAAATCACCGTAAGTGTGAGGAATGCACACATTGGTTGTCCCCTTGTAGCAAACATCTCTATACCTCTACGCTCCTTTACCCCGCAGCCTTCGCCATGAAGCTGCCTTGGATTCTCGTCCTCGTCTTCCTTCGTCAATCTGCTCACGCCCTTACCCCCACAAAACGCTCCTACAACACACACAACTACTATGTCCTTGAGCATGACCCGCTGGCAGGAGCAACTTTGGACGAGGTAGTTCTTTCGTTAGGCGTGGAGGTCGTTGAGCCGGCCGGCCAGCTCACCAATACCTGGCTCGTCCGAGCAACAAAACCAGACCTCACTTCGCGGAGTAATGACCCCGATCCTGACCCTGTTCTCGACAACTTCAAAAACCTCGAGCGGAGAGTGGGGGCTGCGGAAAACATACATTGGGCGTTGCGCTCCGAGGATGTTGTTCGTGCTCGAGAGGTTGTCTCATCCACAAGATACCTCTCGCGGCAGACGCTACGTCGACGGATAAAACGTGCACCTCCGCCTCTACAACCCTCTGAAACCGTCGCTGCACGATTTGGCATCACTGACCCCATGTTTTCAAAGCAATGGCATCTGGTCAACGACGAATTCCCGGAACACATGATGAACGTAACCCCAGTCTGGCAGATGGGCTTCACTGGCAAAGGCGTCATTTCTTCTCTCGTGGATGATGGCCTCGACTATACCAGTGAAGATTTGAAGGACAATTTTGTGAGTCTCTGAATCGAGTGCGTTGCGTTTTGCTAACGCCGAATTCCAACAGGATGCCGATGATTCGTACGATTTCAACGACCATGAACCATTACCAACTCCGAAGAAGTTCGATGACCACCATGGGACACGTTGTGCTGGACAGATCGCGGCCGTCAAGAACAATGCGTGTGGAGTTGGTATCGCTTACGAGTCCAAGGTTGCAGGCGTACGCATCCTGTCGGGGCCTATTTCCGATGTGGACGAGGCCGCTGCACTCAACTATGGTTTCCATAATGTTTCTATCTATAGTTGCAGCTGGGGCCCCCCTGACAACGGCCAGGCGATGGAAGGTCCTGGATATCTCATCGATAAGGCCGTCGTCAATGGAATCAACAACGGCAGGGCTGGAAAGGGATCCATCTTTGTCTTTGCCAGCGGGAACGGTGCAGCTAGCGGAGATCAGTGCAACTTCGACGGTTACACCAATAGCATTTATTCAGTAACAGTATCCGCGATCGACTACAAGGGCTTGCATCCCTATTATTCGGAGCCATGCGCAGCAAATCTGGTTGTTGCTTACAGCTCTGGAAGCGGCAAACACATAGTCTGTCCCGTTGACTAACATTATAAAATTTTCTCTGACTATACGCAATTTATAGGTAACTTCTGACAAGGGAAAGAACGAGTGTACTCAATCTCACGGCGGAACCTCGGCTGCAGCTCCGAATGCTGTTGGTGTGTTTGCTCTTGCATTGGAGGCTCGGTACGTTTCAATTACCATAAAAATTACACTTAACTCTGACACTTCTCGCTCAGGCCTGATTTGTCGTGGCGAGATGTCCAGCATTTGTGCGTCGAAACCGCTCGTATGATCAACCCAGAAGATCCAGATTGGGAGGCTACCGCGAACGGCCGACTCTACAGCTACAAGTACGGTTTCGGCGTTTTGGATGCCGGCAGATACGTTACAGCAGCCCAGTCCTGGCAGCTTGTCAAACCTCAAGCATGGTTCGAGACCCCGGCCATTCAACTAAATGGTGGCGCCATGGACACAGACGAAAACTACTCAGGAGGTCAATTCATTGGCAAAGGCGGAATTACAAGCACTATGTCGATCACCAAGGAGATGCTGCAGGAGAACAACTTTGAAGCCCTTGAACACATCAACGTCAAAGTGTGGATAAACCACAAAACGCGCGGTGATGTCGAAGTCGAGCTCATTAGCCCTAAAGGCATAACGAGTGTTCTGGCAAAGCGACGAATTGGCGATCGTGCTGCTAGCGGGTTCCCAGGATGGAAGTTTATGTCCGTCAAACACTGGTGATTATTCTCGTCGACGTACTTTCCACATTTACTGACTCTCTATCAGGGGTGAAGATCCTGTGGGTGACTGGACAATCAAAGTCACGGACCAAGAGACTCCTGAGACTAGCAATGGTACATTCCTCGGGTGGAACATGAAGTTCTGGGGCTCCACCATTGATCCTGCAAAGGCATTGAAATTCGAAGTTCCTCTTGTGGAGAATGTCCTTCCAGTCCACATCATTCCCCCCGTCTTCCCAACTCCATCCCCGACGTCAACAAAAGTTCTCAGCAAACCCACCGCACATCTTCCAGACGATCATGGCACAGCACCCGGCGAAAACACCAACCCCGCGTTCTCCTCTGCGTTACCCGGCCCAACTGGTTCCTCGGTCCCATCTGCAGATGTAGGCTGGTTCCCGAGCCTCTCGAACTTGGTAGCGAATCCTAAGTGGTTCTTCGGAGCCGTCGGTGCAGTCGCAGTATTTGCGATTGGAATGGGTGTATTTTTGTGGCGTCGACGCAAAGCGCGTCTTGCACAATACAATGCCCTACCGGCTGGCGACGATCTTTCCATGAGCACACTGGCAGCTGGGCACCGCGGTCCTGTCGCTGCTGGTAGCCGCCCGACCAGAGAGTTGTACGATGCCTTTGGAGAGCTGTCAGATGACGACGAAGATGCCGAAGAAGGAACAGCTCTTAGAGGGAATCATCCGCTTGAGCGAGGATTGGGATTCCATTCTGGCTTTTTAGACGATGATGAGCCCCCGACCGCCGGAGGAGCTCCGACACCCAAATATCACGACGAGCCTTCTTCCCATGATCATGAGCGAAGAGGGAACCCAAGCCAGCCACCTAGCCCAGATGGCAGTGGTGGAAGTTGGGAACACGCCTCATAGAGCGACCGTTCATACAGGCCTGGGTCATTTCAGTAGTTTGCATGAATACCAAGTGGCCCCGTGTATCATTATTATAGTTAGTACTAAATACATTTCAACGTTCCACGTCCGGACAATATATATATTGCAACACGGAAGAACATACAAAAAAGATAGAAAACCAAACTGTTACTAGGAAAGTACAAAACACAGATAGCGACAGGCAAGCAGTATGTAGGAGGAAACAATCAACCAATGATTCGCAACTTTGAACCATTCTTGACACGCATCAAGACATTGAGCTCCTCATACTAGTCACGGAACTGAGTCAGCGTTGCATCCACATCCATAGGACCCAAAACTTACTTCAGAGATCGTGTCCATGAGCTGGGCCTCGGTGAACCCAGCGTTCATTACGCGAGCGCGGACATCTACCAGGGAAAGTTCGTCGTCGTCGTCCTCTTCATCTGAGTCGACATCCATGTCACGCTCCCTCCCAGGACCCCTGCCGAACTTCTTCTGTCGCCTCTGAGGCCGGCGTTTAGGAGTTCTGTCACCAGACTGTGCCATACTCTTGATGAGGCGGAAGATTTGGGATGTGTTGGACCTGTCGGGCTCATACTCTTTGTCAGTGTCCTCTTGGAGGCTCTCCTTGCTACACGACATAAGCCGCAAGGCTTCGTCCACATCCTCGCGTTCAACAACATCCGCCCAACGGAGGCGGGCGAGTGCTTGAGCAAGGCGCAGGATACCAAGGAGAGTTCGGGCAGAGGTGTAAGAGTGGGACTTGTTCTGTTCCTCCTCCTCCTTGCCCACTTTACGTAGGCGGACGTAGGAATCAACCACGTAGCTGGACACTCGCGGAGGTACTGTTGGGCGCTTGGTGCGAGCAAAGGCAATGTAGTGCCTGAAAAAAAATGGGTCAGGCGAACGGCAAAGAAAAGAGTATCAAGCCTACCTCATGATGAGGGGGTCAATCACATCATGCTCCAAAGCTGGGTGGTGGTTGTGCATATGAACATAGGTGACATGCTGAGCGAGGCGCTCGTCGTCATCTCTTGAAGGTTTGTCAAGAATCAAAAATAGCAAGTCGAACCTCGACAAAAGTGCAGCGGGGAGATTGATATTCTCAACCGGAGAGACTTTCGGGTTGTATCGGCCGTATAGAGGATTGGCAGCAGCCAAAATCGATGTGCGAGCGTTCAAAGTGGTTGAGATGCCAGCTTTGGAAATTGAGATCGTTTGTTGCTCCATGACTTCGTGAATGGCCGTTCGATCCGTCTCCTCCATTTTATCGAACTCGTCGATACAACATATCCCATTATCCGCAAGCACAAGAGCTCCGCCCTCTTCATTCATGTTAGCCGGAGTCTCTCTTGGCATAAAATTGAACGACGCACCCAACACCATTTCATCAGTCACAGGGTCTCGCATAACGGCAGCGGTAAGACCAACTCCAGACGAGCCCTTTCCTGTGGTATACACGCCTCTGGGCGCGATTTTGGATATGTACTTGAGAAGTTGTGATTTAGCCACACCGGGATCACCCATCAGGCAGACATTCAAGTCTCCTCTAATCTTCATTCCGTCCCCAGTGACCTTCGTAACGCCGCCGACGAGCAATAAAATCAATGCCTTCTTGACATCCTCGTGTCCATAAATTTCAGGTGCCACGCTCTGGGACAGCCTGTTGTAAAGTGCGGGGTCATGCTGGAGTTCTGCAATTGCTCGTTCGATCTCTGGTGTCATCTCCATTTCGTTATACTGCTTCTTGAGTTGGTGAATGTGGTGGACCTCAAGGTAAGTGTCAGTCAACAAGCCGGCGCGAATGGCCTGGAATCCAGTGTAAGGTATCGGGAGGAAGATGCCACCTAGATGCACCACATCCCCAGGATTCATTTGCCGTGTGAGAGTTCCATGAACATGAACAGTCATTGACCGTGGTATGTGACCAACTGGTACTTGGTCGGCCTATCATAATTGTTAGACAAGGTCAATTTTGATAGTGATTACGCCGCACCATTTCCTGTATTTTGACCTCTTGGAAAGGACTAAAACGGCAAGCCCGAGTCTGCATGTGCAAAGAACCTGTGATCCCATTCTTCTTGCACTCGCTCTCATTCTCGCAATCCAGTATGGGGGAAAAGGATTTGCTATGAATCTCCTGGAAAGTTTCGGAGCCACAGACATCACATGTATATGCGTTGACCTGCAGGAGGGGCTTCACTTCAGATACTCGAGTGACGATACCTCGAACAGTGATCAAGTGGCCGAGATGAACACCCCTGACGTCCCGGACAGCCATCGCGATGTCACTTTTGAGTGGTTGGAAGGACAGATTACTGTCAAAGTCGTCAGCCTTGGGTTGTGGGTGGCAGCTCGACTTTACTCACTATCTTCGTAATAAATGATTAGGAAATCTAGATGCAGACCCTTCTATTTGCTCATTTCGCTCTCGACGCTGGTGTAGAATGACATCGATGACTTCGTCTTGGTCGCTGATGTCCTTTGTTGGCAAGGGCATAAGTTTGTCGACGACTTCGCTGAATAACAAAACGTATCGACGCGTGTTGCTGCGAATACGGGTCACCAGTTCGGACAAGGTGTTCTCGTGCTGTGTACCAGGTTAGACGGCGAAGAAAGGCGCGTGATAAGACGCGTACTGTGTAGATATCCTCCAAATCAACGGTGAGCATCTGCTGTTCTCGATTGGCGATCTTTTGCTGAAGTTTGAAGTTACTCTAGCTGCCTTGTAGGAAGTCACGTAGGGTAAACACGTACCATTTGAATCATATATTTCGAGAGAATATTTTCATCCCTTCCACCGGCCGCGCCGATATCGATGTTGGCAAAGTCGTGGGCCAGGTCTTTTTCTTGCCCTTTAAACTTGGACAGGAAGTCCGTGATTCTATCTGTAAAGAGGTCCTATTAGACGGTGTGCGAATATAGTCCTTCGAAACGCGCCTTTCTCATCCTCAAATGATATGGTAGTCTCATGGCTGGAGAGGGACATGGTTGAATGGAGAGAGACGCGACGTCGGAGTTTGAAACAAACAATCGTGAACAAGCATCATGATCGAGGCACAACATTCAAATAGATTCGGCCCTCAACAGCCTGGAGCTTCGTGGCTCACTCAGTATTCGGACCCCTTACATGAAGCGGCAGTTCCTATATGTTGAGATACCAAAACGACGCCCGTTCGAAAGGGACGCGTCTCCAGCCACAAAGAAGAGGAAGGTATATTTGTTTTCTCAAGTACTTGGTTCATCAAGTACTTTCGGTGACCCCACTTGCAGTTAGGCCTTGCGGGTTCACCTACTGTGTCTGATTTTGAGGATGCGGCGATCCAGCAATCACGGGCTTCGCCGACAGTCTCTGACTTTCTATTCAACGATGCCTCAGGCACTACAATCCAGGGTGATATATCCACACCAATTGCATCAGGTTCCAATGTGACACTGGCCCAGGACTCGGACTTTGAAGGTATGCCCTCGTTGATTCCTTGCATATTTGTATTAAGATCGCCCTACCCCCAGCTTCGAAGAACCTCTATGAATTTTCCGTCGATGAAGTCCCCGAGGACGACGACTTGTTAGTACCGGGCGAGACCCTGGACGCTCCCGAAGACCAGAACGACCTGCCCGTCCGCATTTTAGATGATTTCGTTGTATTTGACGTAGGCAGCAATGAGCTCATCTCAATAGCTGAACTTGCCGGCCTCGACTATACACCACGCAAATTTGCCGCGTCCGGATTGGTGAGGGCGTTGATGGATGACGGCGGGGGGGATGATGAGGATGAGGACGAAGATGATGAGGCCACCAATGGATATGACCGCGTCATACTTTCGACGATCCTTGAGTTCAATGTCCACTCCATTTCCGAGTCAACGGGTAACCCGGATAGGTACTTTACTCAGGCTTCTCAGGGAAATGAAATACACGAGCTCATACTTTCGTTTTTAGCAATATCTACTTGCGCACAAAGCATGCGTGGTATGTCCTTCACATGCCCACCAGGCAATACCGGCCATTCTATGTGCCTTTCTGGACTCGGCACCAAGTCCTCGATTCACTGCTTAACGTAGTCATTCGAGATCCTCGAACATCATACGAAGACTTCCTGGCGTCTTTGTCTGACATTGATGGTGATGATTTTGCAAGGGATGCCGCGCTTGCATCCGTCCAAATGTTGGGAAGGGTGTTGACAGAGGAAGATATTCAATCAGACGATGTGGTGAGTCGCTTTCTATCCTGCCATGCCAGTCAATGTTGAATTTGCTGTCCTAGAAGGCGTACATTACGGCATATTTTCCCGACATGTGCGACGACTACAACATTTCTGTCCACAAAGTACTCCTTTCGACAGAGTATCTAGACCTGGAGCTGGACGACTATGCACCAATGCCATCAAGGAAGTCTAGCACCAAGCGCCGCAAGACAGTCGCCTCTGACAAAGAGATAGAGGTGCTCAAACACGAGACCTCGACTTATATCACCCCGATTGTGTCACAGATTATGAGAAATCTGTTCAGTGTTACACTTGATGTTGCGGAGAATCTGACGATAGAGGACGACTCCGAAGTTGTTACCGAGATTGACAACATCAAAGCCCATCACGCTGACCCCGCAAGCATAAAATGGGGACCTGCGGTGAATGAAGGTGGCCTATACTCAAGCGTCGTTATGGATGGCGTAGAGTACTGTGTAGGAACACTTTCATCTGGACATTATTCCCGCTGACAGTCATGTAGGTGGGTGACAATGTCATGGTGACTCCGGGCGACGATGAGGATGCAAGAAGGGCCTATCTTTCAGAAACCGATGCCTCTCAATCCCCGAATTCATATGCCAATCGACTTTGGTGAGTGGTTTTTTAAGGGTTTATAGTAAAGTTGTACTGATTTGTCTCTGCATCTAGGTTTTGCAAGATATGTTACTTTTACGAAGACGTTGTGGGTGGGAAGAAAGTCAAAATGTTTCACGGCCAGTGGTTCATCCATGGATCGAAAACCATCTTGCAGGAGACGGCGCATTCGAAATCATTGTTCCTCCTACACACGTGCGAAAATAACCCCGCGGCGAGCATCTTCAAAAAGTGCAATGTGACAATGATGGGGTTGGAAGACGGTGAAATCCCAGACAATGGGGAACCCCTTTCTAATGATTTTCATTGCGCGTAAGTGTGTCTCAAAAAGGTAACTTGACTTTCGGGTTTCCTGATCGTACACTTTATTCAGTCTAGCGTATGATGAAGACGAGGCGTGTTTCACCGATCTTCCCTCAGAGGAAGAAATGAGTCAGCTGCTGGATCGTGACACCTGCATATCTTGCGCCTTGAAGGGCCAACAAGGACGACTGGACGACTTTGTTGTCACTTCCGACGGTTACTCGCGACACGGCATCAACTATCATGCAAATGATTTCGTGTACATCCGGCCCAGCGGCAAGACGAATGGCCTGTTAGAAATTGCGCAGATTGTCAAGATCAGAGCAAAATCAGAGCTCCAGGTTACAGTGCGGTATCTAGCACGCCCTCACAAGCAAAGGGGCTCGGAGCCAGAGTTGGCCTGGGACGAGGTGTGTGTTTGTTGAAATTTGACGACGACCTTATTGAGTGCGCCCTCACCAGCGCCGACTTCATTACACTGATCGCGAATGCGTTCTGGATGATGCCTATCGGATCGACGGTTTGTGCTATGTCCACTTCCTAACAAACATTGAAAGCATCGACGATTGGACGAAAAAGGATGACCACTTCTATGCGAATCAAGGGGTAGATGACCTGACGCACGAGCTGTACGACCTAGAAGAAGACCCCTTTGACCAGTGCGACACTTGTGAGAAGGAGGGGAAGAGGAAGGGGGCAGAGGAAGAAATGCTGTTGACGAGAAACGGGCCTATCAGGTGCTTGGAGCTGTTCAGTGGTACGTGCCATCATTGCTGGTGCCTTTGATTGTTGACATTTCATCTTTAATGTAGGTGCTGGCGGATTGGGAACTGGGCTTGATTTGTCAGGATTCGTGCAGACGAAATATGCCGTTGAGTTCTCTCCTTCTGCAGCCGCAACCTACGCGTAAGCTTCCAGTATATTTCATCCTTGCACGCCCTGCTCACCACCTTGCATCAGGAGAAACCATCCCCACACAACCGTGTATTGTCAAGATTCGAATAGACTGCTGAAGCAAGCATACGAGGCTGGCAAGGGAGAAAAGACAAAGCCCCTCATGTCGGGTATTGATGGCAAGCAGCTCCCGGCAATGCCAAAGAGGGGCGACATTGATATGATTTCTGGTGGTATGTGTCCAAATTCGCCAAACGGAGCCTATTGAACATTTCTTCACGAACTAGGTCCTCCATGCCAATCCTTCAGTCGCGCGAATCATAACCCAGTATGTCGTTCTTAGATTTTTATTTAACCAACCAACTTATTTCTACGCGTGCTTTTAGCGCCCAGATGATGTCAGGTAAATTGCTTCGCTGGTCACGCTTCAATTCTTACTGAAATACCTTTCTTCTAAGGTCGACACTCCCTGGGAACATGCTCAGCTACGTTGAGCTCTACAACCCTCAATACTTCCTCCTCGAGAACGTCGCCGGGCTCCTCACCTACCGCCTCATGAGCACACGGAGCAAAACCAAACGCTCGCTGGAGGGAGGCATCGAGAGCGGCATGGTCAAATTCATCATGCGTACCCTCATCGCGCTCGGGTACGTCCTTCCCTTCCCTCCTCCCATCTACTCAACGAACCAACTGTCTGCAACAGGTACCAAGTGCGCTGCAAGGTCCTCCAAGCTGGACAATACGGTGCGCCTCAGAGCCGCCGGCGCACTATTTTCTGGGGCGCCAAACGCGGCACGACGATCCCTGACTATCCTGTGCCGGCGTATGCCTTTGAGAAGGGCATGAATCGCTCGAAGCTCCCCACGTTCACTATGGAGCCTGTCTCGCGCAGCTTGGATCCGGACGAGAATCACCAGTGTGCACCGTTGCGGCCTGTCACGGTAAACGAGACTGTTAGCGACCTGGTATGTCCGTCCGAGCGTCTCCGTGTATATTATACTCACAGGTGTTTTCGCAGCCTCCATTCGACTGGTTCGTTATCTTAGCACCTACTATGTTATTCATAACTCAAGTCTGACAGGAAAAACCCGCACAAAATACTCCCAGCCACCGCCAAAGACAAAAAAGCAGCAAAAGAGCGCCTCGAAGCCGGCATCCCCCAATTCCACGCCGTGCACTCGCCCGGCGCGCCCCTCACCGGGTTCCCCGAGGGCGTCCACTACCTCACAGAGCCGCAGAACCGGTACCAGCAGTGGCTCAGGCGCGATATGGGCGACGGCGAGAAGGTGCACGCGCATTACACGAAGTTCCAAACTGCCCCTGTGGCCGAAGCGTGCGTTCTTTTTTGTGTTGTGGTTTAAAGGATTTTTCCGTGACCTGAGATGTATGTTGTATTTAGGTGTGCAGGACTGTTGCGGTGCCGCTGAGGCCTAAGGCGACGCATTGGGATATACCGCGCGCGTTGCAGCCGAAACGGTTCAGGCAGGGGAAGACTTCGAAATATAGTGAGGCTTCGGAATATGAATATCCACTTCCAGGTCGCTAATTCAACCCCCACCCCCCTTCGATAGCGTTCTACGGGAGACTCGACGGCGACGAGCAGTTCAAGTGCGCGATGACAAGCGCCGCGCCCAACTCGAAGAATTCGTGGCTTCTGCATCCCAGTGTACGTCCTCCTGTCAACGTTCTAGCCCGCCGCTAACAACTACATACGCACAGCAAAAACGCATCATGAGCGTGCGCGAGCTCGCGCGTTCCCAAGGGTTCCCGGACCACTACGAGTTCCTCTCCATCGACAACTCGAAGAAAGCCGAGACGAAAAAGGTCATGAACGTGCGTCTTCCCGCTCTTCTCATACCCCACTCTGCTAATACTTTGTGGAACAAACAGCAAATCCGGCAAATCGGCAACGCGGTCCCGGTGCCGCTTGCGCTGTATCTCGGGCGGGCGCTGGGGAAGGCGCTGTTGAAGGATTGGAAGAGGGATGGGGAGAGGAGGGAGAGGGAGGGGAGTGTTGTTGTGTGATTTCAGAATTTTTGGTGGGCGCTGGTGAGTGTGGGTTGTTGATGTGCTGTTCGTTTTGCTAATGGTGATGCTGGGGTTGAAGTGTATTTTATTGATATCTAGCAGGAGAACGAGGAAGATTGAAACGCGGTGTATCTGTATTGGGGCAGATATTTATCATTTTGGGCGGACATGGAATGTACTTGGACGGCTTGTTGTACTTGGGGTGGATCGTTCACGACCACGGATGTACTCTGATGGTATTATATTGGGCCATGTAGGACGTAGCTTGTTGTGTGTATGTAGCGTAGGACCTGTTGTACTTTGGATGTACTCACACAAAATGTATTGGCATCAACAGACGTTGAGTACTTTGAGTACTCAGGAGGGAACCTTTGTTCTTGTGGGAGTGGACTTGACGTGCTTGACGGGATGGTTCAACATCATGTATGTATATTGAGACTACTAGTCCTACGGATGCAGGCAGTGGGTGGGCAGGGTATAATAAAAAGCGATACGAATCGTGCGTGTGCAGAAAAGCAAAAGCAAAGAGAGCGAGCGGCCAGAGAGCATCACCTAGCGCAGAATGGGTTTCCGCCTCGGCACAGGCGGGGGTCTCGCGCCATTCGACTTGAGCGCAAGTATCTGCGCGCGCCTGAGCTCTTCGTCCACCCTCCACATGCCCCGCGCGAACTGATCCCGCGTGAGCGCGCCCGTGCCGTCGGGATCGCATTCGTTCCTACACCGTACCCATTATCAGCACTAGCCACATAATCAACAGGAGGGGAACGGAACGCACCATATAGCCCCAAGCACCCTCCTCCCAAGCCTGGAGCGGCGCCAAATGGTCTTTATCAAGTGCCCCTCCAGCCTCTCGTTCGGTCCCACCGCCCCACTTTCATCCTCCTCCTCCTGCTCCCCGTCGTCCTTCGGCACCCCCTCATGCCCCCCCGTAATCAAATCCACCGACAACCCACGCCACCCCACCGCCCTCCTCGACGCGCCCCGTGCCTCCGCAGGGCTCAGCAGTGCCGGTCTCTCCCTATCCTTCGCCTTTTCGGCTTTACGCTTTTGGCGGACGTTGGAATCGAAGACGGAGTCGTAGCGGGCGCGGGCGGAAAGGGGGACGGGGGTGGGACGTTTGCCTTTGAGGAGCGGTGTGTTGGTGTTGGTGGTGGTGGTAGAGTGGGAGTGGGAAGAGTGGCTGTGGGAGGAGTGGCTTTGGATTGAGGAGCGGTCGGAGGAGCGGTCGGGGGGCGGGGGTGGGGGTTTGCGTGGGATTGTGTGGCTGTGGTTGTTGGTGGTGGAGACTAGTGTGGAGGAGGAGGAGATGGAGGAGATGGAGGCACGGTAGCCTGGGGAGCCTACTATGGAGGAGGAGGATGAGGGACGCTTGGGAGGGGGGGATTTGAGGGCCGAGTGTGGGTGTATTGCGTTTGAGGAGAGGGAGGACGTGGGGGACGGGCGCTGGGGGAGTTTGGGGGGCTGGCGTTGTTTCCGGCGTGCCATTGCTTTTTCCCAGTCGAGGGAGATGATGCGCTCGGTTGTGGGGCTGGCGATGGAGGGCGTGGATACCTCCTCGTAGGACTCGCCGAGACTGGCGGCGTCGGATGTGGTATCGTGCTCGTGCTCTGGATCGGGGACGGTGAATGCGGTGGAGGAGGAGGCGGGGGTGCCGGGATCTGTGTCGGAGGAGAGGGAGACGGAGTGGAAGGAGGATATGGAGGAGCAGGGGGCGTGCCGCGAGCGGGAGTCGGCGTCGATCTGGAGAGGCGGGTACGTGTGGTCCACGGTGAGAGAGTCCAACCGTTGTGGCACCCTGGGAGAGCCATGCGAGGAGGTCGAAGAGGCGACAGACTTGAGAGATGTATAGGAGGGTTTACGTGGGGGAAGTGGGGGAGCACTGCCTGATGGTTTAGAGCGCTTGGGTCGAGGAGGTGATTCGAGGTTTATGAGAGGGGCAACCAGCTGTCGTTTGACGTCGAATTCGTGCTGAGTCGGTGTCGCTCCGTCGGTGACATCACCAAAGGCTGTGAATCTGCCTGTGTAGGTCGGTGATGGGCCATCGTCGACCACCCAATCTTTGAGGTCAATGAGAGACGTTTTCCTTCCGAGGTTTGGGGGTGAAGGCGATGGGGACGACGCTGTCTTGACTAGTGGTGGCGACCGGGGACTAGGAGGTGATTTGCGAATGTATGGCTTTGGTGGAAATGAGGGGCTGGCTAAGGTAGACGGATATTTTGGAGGAGTATTGAGAGATTCAAAGGCTGATATCCTCGACTGAATGGCGGTCGAACGCATCCTGCATGGCAAGACTTTTATTTCCAAGTCCGATCATATCTTTGTCCTTCAAGCATGTCGGATCTCTACGCTGTCGCAGGTAAACATATCTATGTATTACTCATCTCCTCTCCTTATATCCTATTATCAGACTTTTGTCTCATCCCAATGGGCACCGGAGAGTCTTCCGTGGCAGAGTACATCGCAGAATGTCAGCGCATACTCCAAAAATCAGGCCTCACATACAAGGTGCGTCATCCGCCGCGCATGCCCGGCACACACATCGACCACCGAGTACCGTTTCAGATGCAGTAAGCCTCCGCAGCTACACACTAATCCCCCACCCAAAATACTGACACCACGTCCCCGCCGCAGCGGTTACGGCACCAATCTCGGTAAGCCCCTCCTCCGAAATCCAAATCATTGCTAACACTACCCATCTTCGTCAGAGGGCCCGTGGTCCCAGGTATCTCAAGCAATACACGACTGCCACGCCGCCGTACATGCAAAGGGCGCCCCCCGCGTCGCGACCGACATCCGCATCGGCACGCGCGTCGATCGTGATATCACCCCTGGTGGAGGAAACGATGGAAAGGTCAAGCGCGTCGAGGAGATCCTTGCGCGCGATTAAAAGTGATGCAACAGCAGCTGTGTATTTTATTTCTAACGTGTACGGGATTTTGGAAATAATGAAGTTTCCTTAAACGGCGAGCTGGGGGGTGCCAGGAGTTCTCGGCCAGAATTGGATCCTTCTGGCGATGAACTTCAAGTGGGTCTATGTCGGTTGTACGAATAGGTCTGCTATCATGAATCTGGAACGGTTCCATATCTAGCAGAGCTTTGGAAGAGTCATAAACGTCGGCGCTGGCTGGTTCCGAATCTGGCCGTGGCGCCCATTCTGTCGAGCCTCACACTGTCATGTCTTCACAGTCCGAGCCCATACGGTTATTGCTCAATGCTATGTAGGTACTCGCCTCCTTGGACATATCGCCGTAGAAGCTCTACCGCCAGCTACGACGACGAGACTAGGAAAGAGGTTTCGAATGGGCATGAACTCGACTGGCTGGGCATTGCCAAACACTCCAACTTCAAAGGTCCACCCCACGGCGTACACCCACCGCCCGTCCCTCGCACCCACCACATTCCACAGAAGGTGGTCAAAATCGAAACCACGCCCGAAAATCTAAACCCAGATACACGCTCTTTCGGCGCCACGCGCAAAACGCGATCGAGCACAACCAAAACCACACTAAACTCAACAAAACAAAACCACACGCGACGCGACTGTCTCAGATCCCAAATCCTATATAAAGAGGAGGCTCGATCGACGTTTTGGGCCCCCATTATCGTGCACTAGTGACACGATGGCCCGTACCAAGCAATTGAAGTTCAAAGTCCCTCAAACTGTTTCGTCTTTTCTTTCTGCGTCTTCTTCTTCCTCTTCGGCTGCGCCTCCCCCAGCTGCTGTGGCTCCTCCCCCTCCTCCTCCTTGCATCGTACCCCCCGTCGTACAGGCCCCCGCCGTTATGGCGCTCACGGCGATCTCGAATACCACCGGGCACCGCCCGAAGGCGACAAAGTCGAGTAAAATCAGGCTCGCTCGGAAGGGGAAGGAGAACGGTACGTTCGTTTTTGAATTTGGTTCGAATTTTAGCTCATGGCGTGTTTTCTATAGTCCCGCCCAAGGCGATTTCAAGTGTATCACCGTCGGCTGCACCTACGTTCGCGGGATTCAGCCGGGCCTTCGCCTCCTCTGTTCCGAGCGCCTCGTCGAGGTGTTGTGCTATGGATATTGAAGAGCTAGAGGTGGACGAGTCGGCCGACGCCATGGACACCAGCACCCGTCCTACGGAAGCCGCTCGCCGTCGCGCGTACCTTTGGGAGTGGCCGAGGGTATCGACGGTGGAGAGGATGATTACACGTGAGTCCACTCTTTGCGTCTCAACCAGGGTCCCCTGCTAAGACCACGCCTAGATGTTCTGTCCGACGACGGTGACGTGGAGATGGAAGAGTTGGAGGAGGTTGAAGTCGAGGCTGGGGATGTAGCACCCGGTGAGTAACACTCCATCTGCAGCTCGCTTCGTCGCTAACCTTCAACTTCCTCAGATTACGGTGTACCTCTGCCTACCCCCGTCGAGGACGAGCTAGCCGCGCTCTTCAGCGGGCTCTCCATCATACCCTCCCCCGAACAACTCCAGTTCGAGGCTGACTCTCTTCTCAACGACATCTTCATGGCAGCTCCGCTCACCCATCCCCCCACTGCGACTACTTCCTACAGACCCTCCGTATCGGCTGAGGTCCCAGAAGTATTAGTCCCGGAAGTGGTAATGGGCGAGGCTGCTCCCGTCGCAAGGAGCTTGATGGAAGCGACCGAGGTTCACGAAGCGCGATGGGGGGAGGGGACGGGGACAAGATGGAAGCGAGTGTTGGATGAGAAGAGGTCGAAGAGGTCGATCCGTTATAGGTGCGTTGTGCCTTATATGTGTGTGGGTTGTTCGCTGACTGATTTCTTTCAGCGCCTTTGCGGTACATCGTATGATGCTTGAGGAGCGGGAGCGGGAGCAGCAGGAGGCTGAGGAGAGGAGGAGACAGGAGGCTGAGGAGAGGAAGAGACAGGAAGCTGAGGAGAGGAAGAGACAGGAGGCTGAGGAGAGGAAGAGACAGGAGACTGAGGAGAGGAAGACGCATGCAGCAATGAACCTCATTGCCTCATATGCCGACAAGTGGCAGGTCCTCAAGGCCGAGCTCTGGGCCCGACTACCCTCGACCAAACCTTCGAAAGTTCCTTATATGTATTCTGGGTACGTTCTGCTCCACTTTACGACAGAAACCTCCATGCTCATCCTTATCTAGGTCATATGCCGTCGCGCCCGCCCAACACAATCAATGCGCGCCCACAATCGGGGTGGTACGCAAACGCGAAGTCGACGATGACGACACGCGACACAGTAAACGTCTGAGGTTGACGCTGCCCTCCCGCCCTCGCTCCGGCCGAGTGAGGCGGAGGCGCGTCTGAATTGGTCCCTGTCCCGGTTAGCCTCCTCTCTCTTCCTCTTATCGCTATTGGCGCTGACCACGATCTTGTCAGGCTACAAGCACATTCTATACTATCAACAGCCTATCCGTATGGACTCGGACCGCCCACACTTTGCCCTTGGCCGGGTGAGGCGGAGGTGTGTCTGAACTGGTCGTCCCGGTAAGCCTCCCTCTCTGCCTTTTATCGCGTTCGGCGCTGACCACACTATTGTCAGGCTACAGCACAAACTATACTATCAACAGCCTAGCCATATGGATTGGACCAGTTCTCAAGCCCTCCCTTTTCCCTTTACCACCTGCCCTTTGCCTAGTCCCGACGCGCGTCGTCTTTGACTCCGACCTCCCGCGTAGGCCGCCATCCGTCGAGGGAGGCTTGACTGCCGCTATAGCTGCCTGGGGGACGCCCCGGACAGCTGTAGCGGCAGCCGAGCCTTTTGAGATGCGGTGGTTGTGCTTGCAATGTCAATATGCGGGAGGGTCCGTGGCCTACGACTGCCTGGGGGACGCCCTGGGTAGGATCTGTGGCTGCGGCGGAGTCTCGCTCATATCAAGGCGGCGCGCATCAAGAGTCGGGACAACAACACATTTGGCAATCGGTGGCGCCTTCATCCTCGGTGGGGGACGACGGTTTGGGCTTGGGAACTTTGCGACACGGTCAATCTATCCAACTACGACTATCGCTTCAGGGTCTGGACGCTACGAATACGAACGTTTGGACGAATTGATACCCATGGCTGCTCATATGAAAATCAAATCTCTCGCATGGATACGACTGGATACGACTCTTGCACTTGGATACGAAATGACCTCGAATATGGACCTTGACTTGGATTGGATTTGCGACTGCGATTGGATACCCCTGGACTTGGACTGGATCTATCATCATTTCTTTCGCCTCTCTCTTTCTCTATCTTTATTTTAATAGCCAATGTATCTTCTGGCGCGACTTGTGCATAATGTAACATTTCTATTATAATCAAATCTTTTCTTCAGCATTTTAGCTGTGGTCCTCCGAATGAGTTGTCTACTTACGAGATCTGGGCTTAAGTAAAATTTGATGTAATTAACAATGATGACGACGAGCTCTCTCTCGTCCTTCCACACTTCCAGGGTAGACCACAGAGGTCTTCGACTCCTTTGATTGCTCCCACTAGTTTCAAATTGACAAATCACGACAACCTGGATCATGACTGTGTACTTCGTCTCCATGAGACTCTGCCAAGTTCAGGACGAGCTCAACGAACCTCAGGACATTCCATGCTGGATGGGAACTATGAATGAACATCGACGCGGCAGCACTAGGTCATGGAGTGATGTCTGGCCCGTCCTACTCTCGTTTTTCCCCCAGGGATATACCCTTTGTTCAAGTAGGACTAACTACACGAATCTGTTTTATTCAGTCACGACACACACACAACAGGGATCTCAAGGGCTACACAGTCATAGAGAGTCTTATTCATATGACTTACTCCTCTCGCCTGTTTCTCTCTGTTGTAGACTTTTGGCTTATCTCCACGGCACCGCAGAAGCGTTGCAAGTACCAGAATGTCAGTGCCTACTCGATTCTGGAAATGATCGAGCCTTTCCCTTAAACGTCGAGCTGTGGGCTGCTATGAGTCTTCGGCCAGGATTGGATCCTTCTGGCGATGAACTTGGGTGTTCAATGTTGGTTGTACGAACAGGTCTGCGCGTGTCACGGATCCTTGATGAGTCCATCTCTAGCAGAGGACTTTGGAAGGGCCATAAACATCTGCGCTGCGCTGGTTCCGAATCTCGCCGTGTCGCCTATTCTGTTGATGCTCACACTGACATGTCTTCGCAGTCCGAGACCATACGTTTATTCCTCTATGCAATTCAGGTACTCGCTTCCATGTGGAAGGTCTACCGTCATCTACGACCACGAGACCATTGAAGGGTTTTCGAATGCGCACAGATTCGACGGTTTGGCCGGGCACCGGGACACACTCCAACTCCAAAGGTCCATCGCACCGCGTACACACACCGTTCGTCCCTCGCACCCACCACATTCCGCCGTGGCGGAAGGACGCCGAAATCGAAACCACGCCCAAATCCAATTTCGGATACACAGCGCCACGCACACACACACAACGCGATCGAGCCCAACCAAAACGCCCCCAAACCGCACAAAACAAAACCACACGCGACGCGACTGTCTCAGATCCCAAATCCTATATAAAGAGAAGCTCGATCGACGTTTTGGGCCCCCATTATCGCGTACTAGTAACACGATGGCCCGTACCAAGCAATTGAAGTTTAAAGTCCCTCAAACTGTTTCATCTTCTCTTTCTGCGTCTTCTTCTTCCTCTTCGGCTGCGCCTCCCCCAGCTGTTGTGGCTCCGCCCCCTCTTCCTTGCATCGTGCCCCCCGCCGTTATGGTGCTCACGGCGATCTCGAACTCGTTCGCGAATACCAACGAATATCGCCCGAGGGCGACGAAGTCGAGCAAGGTCCGGCTCGCTCGGAAGGGGAAGGAGAACGGTACGTTCTGTTGTTTTTTCTTCGTTTGAGTTTTAGCTCAATGGCGTGTTTTCTATAGCCCCGCCCATGGCGATTTCAAGTGTATCAACGTCGACAGCACCTACGTTCGCGGGATTCAGCCGGGCCTTCGCCTCTTGTGTTCCGAGCGCCTCGTCGAGGTGCTGTGCTATGGATATTGAAGAGCCCGAGGTTGACGAGTCGGATCTCACCATGGACACCAGCACCCGTCCTACCGAGGCGGCTCGCCGTCGCGCCTTTCTTTGGGAGTGGCCGAGGGTATCGGCGGTGGAGAGGATGATTACACGTGAGTGCACTCTTTGCGTCTCAACTAGGGTCCCTTGCTAAGACCACGCCTAGATGTTCTGTCCGACGACGGAGACGTGGAGATGGAGGAGTTGGAGGAGGTTGAAGTCGAAGCTGGGGATATCGTACCTGGTGAGTAACACCCCATCTGCAGTTCGCTTCGTCACTGACCTTCAACTTCCTCAGATTATGGTGTTCCTCTGCCTACCCCCGTCGAGGACGAGCTCGCCGCGCTCTTCAGCGGGCTCTCCATTTTACCCTCCCCCGAACAACTCCAGTTCGAGGCCGACGGCTTCCTCAACGACATCTTGATGACACCCCCGCTCACCCATCCCCCCACTGCGACTACTTCCTATAGACCCTCCGTATCGGCTGAGGTCCCGCAAGTACCAGTTCCGGAGGTGGTAATGAGCGAGGCTGTTCCCGTCGCAGATGGCTTGATGGAGACGACCGAGGTCCATGGAACGCGTTGGGGGGTGGAGACGGGGACGAGAGGGAAGCGGGTATTGGATGAGAAGAGGTCGAAGAGGACGATCCGTTATAGGTGCGTTGTGCCCTATGTGTGTGTGGGTTGTTCGCTGACTTCTTTCTTTCAGCGCCTTTGCGGTGAATCGCATGATGTTTGAGGAGCGGGAGCGGGAACGGCAGGAGGCTGAGGAGAGGAGGATACAGGAGGCTGAGGAGAGGAAGAGACAGGAGGCTGAGGAGAGGAAGAGACAGGAGGCTGAGGAGAGGAAGAGGCATGCAGCAACGGACCTCATTGCCTCGTACGCCGACAAGTGGCAGGTCCTCAAGGCCGAGCTCTGGGCCCGACTACCCTCGACCAAACATTCGAAAATTCCTTATGTGTATTCTGGGTACGTTCTGCTCCGCTTTGCGTCAGAAACCTCCGTGCTCATCCTTATCTAGGTCATATGCCGTCGCGCCCGCCCAACACAATCAAAGCGCTCCCACAATCGGGGTGGTACGCAAACGCGAAGTCGATGATGACGACACGCGACACAGTAAGCGTCTGAGGTTGACGCTGCCCTCGCGCTCTCGCTCCGGCGGGGTGAGGCGGAGGCGCGTCTGAATTGGTCCCTGTTCCGGTATGTCTCCCCTTTTTTCCCCTTATCGCGATTGGCGCTGACCGCGATCCTGTCAGGCTACAAGTACATTCTATACTATCGACAGCCTGTCCATATGGACTCGGACCGCCCACACTTTGCCCTTGGCCGGGTGAGGCGGAGGCGCGTCTGAACTGGTCGTCCCGGTAAGTCTCCCCTCTTTACCCCTTATTGCGATTGACGCTGACCACAATATTGTCAGGCTACAACATATACTATACTATCAACAGCCTAGCCATATGGACTCGGACCGGTTCTCAAGCCCTCCCTTTTCCCTTTACCTTCTGCCCTTTGCCTGGTCCCGACGCGCGTCGTCCTTGACTCCGACCTCCCGCGTAGGCCGCCATCCGTTGAGGGAGGCTTGACTGCCGCTACCGCTGCCTGGGGGACGCCCCGGACAGCTGTAGCGGCAGCCGAGCCTTTTGAGATGCGGTGGTTGTGCTTGCAATGTCAATATGCGGGGGGGTCCGTGGCCTACCGACTGCCTGGGGGACGCCCTGGGTAGGATCTGTGGCTGCGGCGGAGTCTCATCAACATTAAGGCGGCGCGCATCAAGAGTCGGGACAACACATTCAATCGGCGGGGACGACATTTTGGGGTTGGAACTCACTTTGCGACAAGAGCAATCTATCCAACTATTTCTATCGCTTCAGGGTCTGGACGCTACGAATACGAACGCTCGGACGAATTGATACCATGGCTGCTCATATGAAAATCAAATCTCTCGCATGGATACGACTGGATACGACTCTTGCACTTGGATACGAAATGACCTCGAATATGGACCTTGACTTGGATTGGATTTGTGACTGCGATTGGATACCCCTGGACTTGGACTGGATATATCATCATTTCTCTCGCCTCTCTCTTTCTCTATCTTTATTTTAATAGCCAATGTATCTTCTGGCGCGACTTGTGCACGATATATTATTCCTATAATCAATTTCTTTATTCAATGTGGTCCTGTGAATGAGTTGTCTACAAGCATCGAGGAATCCGAAAATTTCAGAATGATCAGCGCTTAAGTAAAATTTGATGTAGTTGACAATGATGACGACGAGCTCCCCCCCGTCCAAGTTAAGGCTTACACACTTCCAGGGTAGACCACAGAGGCCTTAGACCACTTTGATTACTCCCACCATTTTCAAATTGGCAAATCACGACAATCTGGATCGTGACGACGTACTTCGCCTCCATGTGACACTCACTACTGAGTTCAGGACGAGCTCAACGAACCCTAGGACATTCCATGCTGGATGGGAGCTATGAATGAACTATCGGTGCAGCAATACTAGGTCGTGAAGTGATGTCTGGTTCGTTTGCTTTTGCTTTTGTCCAGGGATATAACCTCTGTTCAAGTAGGACTAACTTCACGCATCTGTTTTATTCAGCCCCGACACACACACACAATAAGGATCTCAAGGGCTACACAGTCATAGAGAGTATTATTCTTATGACTTACTCCTCTCCCCTGTTTCTCTCTGTTATAGACTTTTGGCTTATCCCCACGGGCACCGCAGAACTGTTGCAAAGAACCAAAAATGTCAGTGCATACTCGAAAAATCACGCCTCACATACATATAAGGTGCGTCCTCTATGCATGTCATTGTCTCTTTAAACCCCTCCACCCACCACCCAGTACAGATGATATGGTCTGCGCAGCTACACAGCAATCACCCGATCCCAGTTCTGGCATCATGAGGACATCATGTCGTCGCAGCGGTTAGGCACCAATCTGGGTAAGCCCCTCTCATGTGCTCTAACTTTTCTTAACCATCTCCCTCACAGGGCCCGTAGTCCTAGGTGTACCAAGCAATATACGACTGCCACGCCGCTGTACATGCAAAGGGCGCCCCCCGCGTCGCGACCGACATCCGCATCGGCACGCGCGTTGATCGTGATATCCCCCCCGCTGGAGGAAATGATGGGGAGGTCAAGCGCGTTGAGGAAATTCTTGCGCGCGATTAAAAGTGATGCAGCTGTGTATATTCTTAATATTGTATATGCGATTCTGGAAATAATCAAGCCTTTCCCTTAAACGTCGAGCTGTGGGCTGCCAGGAGTTCTCGGCCAGAATTGGATCCTTCTGGCGATGAACTTGTGGGCCTATGTTGGTTGTACGAAAGGTCTGCCTGTATACCGACCCTGGACGGACCCAGCCCCAGCCGAGAACTTTGGAAGCGTCATCAATATCGGCGGTGGCTAGTTCTGAACCTAGCCGTGACGCCCATTCTGTCGAACCTCACGCTGACATGTCTTCATAGTCCAAACTCATACATTTATTCCTTGATGCAATTTAAGCACTCGCCTCCCTGGAAAAATCCCTGTGGAAGCTCTACCGCCATCTACGACGACAAGACTATGGAAGGGCTTTTGAATGCGCATGGATTCGACTGGCTGGGCGTTGCCAAGCACTCCAACTTCAAAGGTCCATCCCACCGCATACAGCCATTGTTCTTCCTCGCACCCACCACGTTCCGCGGAAGTGGTCAAAATGAAAACCACGCCCCAAATCTAAATCCGGATACACGGCGCCACGCACACACACATAACGCGATCGAGCCCAACCAAAACGCCCCCAAACCGCACAAAACAAAACCACACGCGACGCGACTGTCTCAGATCCCAAATCCTATATAAAGAGAAGCTCGATTGACGTTTTGGGCCCCCATTATCGCGTACTAGTAACACGATGGCCCGTACCAAGCAATTGAAGCTTAAAGTCCCTCAAACTGTTTCGTCTTCTCTTTCTGCGTCTTCTTCTTCCTCTTCGGCTGCGCCTCCCCCAGCTGTTGTGGCTCCTCCCCCTCCTTGCATCGTGCCCCCCGTCGTGTAAGCCCCCGCCGTTATGGTGCTCACGGCGATCTCGAACTCGATGGCGAATACCACTGGCAGCCAACCCCGCCCGATGGCGACGAAGTCGAGCAAGGTTCGGCTCGCTCGGAAGGGGAAGGAGAACGGTACGTTCTGTTGTTTTTTCTTCGTTTGAGTTTTAGCTCAATGGCGTGCTTTCTATAGCCCCGTCCAAGGCGATTTTAAGTGTGTCAACTTCGGCTGTACCTACGTTCACGGGGTTCAGCAAGGCGTTTACCTCTTCTGTACCAAGAGCCTCGTCGATGTCCTGCGCTATGGATGTTGAAGAGCTAGAGGTGGATGACTCGGCCTTCGCCATGGACACGAGCACGCGTCCTACCGAGTCCGCTCGCCGTCGTGCGTATCTTTGGGAGTGGCCAAGGGTATCGTGGGTTGAGCAGTTAGCCAATCGTGAGTTTGCTCTTTTCCTCTCGACCAGGGTTCCTTGCTAAGCGAACGCCTAGATGTTTTGTCCGACGACGGAGACGTGGAGATGGAGGGATTGGAGGTTGAAGTGGAAGCTGGGGATGTGGCACCCGGTGAGTAACACTCCATCTGCAGTTCGCTTCGTCGCTTACCTTCAACTTCTTCAGATTACGGTGTTCCTCTGCCTACCCCCGTCGAGGACGAACTCGCCGCGCTCTTCAGCAGGCTCTCTATCATAACACCCCCAGAACAACTCCAGCTTGAGGCCTACGGCTTCCTCAACGACATCTTGATGGCACCCCCGCTCACCCATTCTCCCACTGCGACTACTTCCTACAGACCCTCCGTATCGGCTGAGGTCTCAGAAGTACTAGTTTCGGAGGTGGTAATGGGTGAGGCTGCTCCCATCGCAAGGAGCTTGATGGAAGCGACCGAGGTTCATGGAGCGCGATGGGAGGTAGAGACGGGGACGAGATGGAAGCGAGTGTTGGATGAGAAAAGGCCAAAGAGGAGGACGATCCGCTACAGGTGCGTTGTGCCCTATGTGTGTGTGGGTTGTTCACTGACTTCTTTCTTTCAGCGCTTTTGCGGTGGAACGTATGATGCTCGAGGAGCGGGAGCGGGAGCGGCAGGAGGCTGAGGAGAGGAAGAGGCAGGCAGCAATGGATCTCATTGCCTCATACGCCTCCAGGTGGCAGGTTCTCAAGGCCGAGCTCTGGGCCCGACTACCCTCAACCGAACCACTTTCAAAAACTCCTTACCTGTATTCTGGGTATGTCCTGCTCCACTTTACTTCTGAAACCTTCTTGCTCATCCTTATCCAGGTCATATGTCGTCGCGCTCGCCCCAAACACTCAAAGCGTCCCCACAATCGGGGTGGTACGCAAACGCGAAGTCGACGACGACGACGACACGCGACCCAGTAAGCGTTTGAGGTTGACACTGCCCTCGCGCCCTCGCTCCGGCCGAGTGAGGCGGAGACGCGTCTGAATTGGTTCCTGCCCCGGTAAGTCTCCACTCTCTTCCCTTTATCGTGATTGGCGCTGACCACGATCTTGTCAGGCTATAAGCACATTCTATACTATCAACAGCCTAACCATATGGACTCGGACCGCCCACCTTGGCCCTTGGCCGAGTGAGGCGGATCCGCGTCTGAACTGGTCGTCCCGGTAAGTCTCCCCTCTCTGCCTTTTATTGCGATTGACGCTGACCACGATCTTGTCAGGCTACAAGCACATTCTATACTATCATCAGCCTAGCCATATGGACTCGGACCGGTTCTCAAGCCCTCCCTTTTCCCTTTTCCCTTCATCATCTGCCCTTTGCCTGTTCTCGACGCGCGTCGTCCTTGACTCCGACCTCCCGCGTAGGCCGCCATCCGTCGAGGGAGGCTTGACTGCCGCTACCGCTGCCTGGGGGACGCCCCGGACAGCTGTAGCGGCAGCCGAGCCTTTTGAGATGCGGTGGTTGTGCTTGCAATGTCAATATGCGGGGGGGTCCGTGGCCTACCGACTGCCTGGGGGACGCCCTGGGTAGGATCTGTGGCTGCGGCGGAGTCTCATCAACATTAAGGCGGCGCGCATCAAGAGTCGGGGCAACAACACATCCAATCGGCGGCGCCTTCGTCCTCGGCGTGGGACGACGGTTTGGGCTTGGGAACTCTGCGACAAGATCAATCTGTCCAACTACTCCTACTATGCTTCAGGGTCTGGATGTTACGAATACATGGCCGCTCAAATGGAAATCAAATCTCTCGCATGGATGTGACTGGATACGAGCCTTTCTCCTCTTCTTGTATTTGGATACGAAATGACCTCGAATATGGACCGCGCTTGGCTTGGGTCGGAATTGCGACTGCGATTGGATACCTTTGGACTTGGATTGGATATATAATTATTTCTTTCGCCTCTCTCTCTCTATCTTTATTTCAATAGCCAATATATCTTCTGGCGCGACTTGTGCACAATATACTATTTCTATTATAATCAACTTTTTTCTTCAGCATTTTTGATGCGGTCCTCTGAATAAGTTGTCTACTTGTGAGCATCGAGGAATCAGGATGACCAGCGCTTAAATAAGTAAAATTTGACGTAGTTGACAATAACGGCGGCGATGAGCTCTCTCTCGTCCTTACACATTTCCAGGGTAGACCAGAGACATTTGACTCCTTTGATTGCTTCCACCAGTTTCAAATCGACAAATCACGACAATCTGGATCATGACGATGCACTTTGTCTCCATGAGACTTTGCCAAGTTCAGGACGAGCTCAATGAACCTCAGGACGTTCCATGCTGGATGGGAATTATGAACGAACTATCGGTGCAACAGCGCTAGGTCATGAAGTGATGTCTGGTTCGTCTTGCTGTTGCTTTTGTCCAGGGATATAACCTCTGTTCAAGTAGGACTAACTTCACGCATCTGTTTTATTCAGCCCCGACACACACAACAGCGATATCAAGATCTACACAGTTGCAGGGAGTCTTGCCCTTATGATTTACTCCTCTTCTCTGCTTACTCTCTGTTATCGACTTTTGGCTTATCCCCATGGGCACTGCAGAACCGTCGCGAAGTACCAGAATGTCAGTGCATACTCGGAAGATCACGCCTCACATACAAGGTGCGTCCTCCACGCACGACGTCGTCTCCATAAGTCCCCTCGCCCACCACCGAGTACAGATGCAGGCCTGCACAGCTACACAGCGATCGCCCGATCCCTGTTCTGGCATTATGAGGGCATCATATTGTCGCAGCAGTTAGACTTATAATAATAACATTCGACTATCATATGTTTGTACAAATAAGGTCTGTTTGGAGACTAGCAGTTAGACACCAATCTGGGTAAGCCCCTCTCAGGTACTCTATATGACCGTCTTTATGTTCAGTAGCATTAATGTTCAGATGGAAATACCTCAGGTCCTTTTGTTACGCCTCCCAGAAACAGGTGATAATTCCAGGCCTTGGAATGCCAGAAGGTTCTGATAAGTGACTAGGCGGCTGTCAAGGTGTGGCGCTTGAATTGATTCGGAGTACATGCATCCACCGAAGTACGCAGGTCCTTCGATTGAAGGTGGCTTTATTAATGGGCACATTCCGGTCAATCTCTCCGTCAGTCAGAGTCGAACCCATTGAGATGGCTGGTATTATCATACGATGTACTCTAATGTTCAAAGATACCATCATACCGGCACGGAAGCTGAGGTTATCTTCAGAAGCTTCAAACATACCTGTATTCATACCGAGTGTCGCCGATGAGATCAAGAGCTGCCTGTCTTCCTCGGGCCTGTATTGCAGCCTTCCTTCGCGCTGCTTCCAATTCTGCTTCTCCCTTCTGTTTCGCAAATGCAGTCACTCCCGCTATCCGGTTCAGCATCGCCTGGTCCGCAACTGCAGGGATCACACTCCTCGGAAGGTCGCCCCACCCAATATAGCGTGGCAGGTTGTATTTGCGAAGCATGCGACTGAAGTTTGCCCACTCACGCGACGGGTCACTGAGCACATTGATGACAGTGACGTCGACAAAGCCTTTACGTGTGATAGCCGGCATGGGTGGGGCTGCCTGGCTACCTATTGACGAGAAAGCACTACCTAGGACGCCTTGGAGGGTCTGGGTCAGCCCAGTTGGGTCAATGTGTGGTCCTTGTGCTCGTTGGAGGAGCTCATGGTCAATAGCAAAGAGATCGAAAGCATTCTTGAGTGTTTTGTCCGCATTTGACACTGCAGACTGATTGAATGTTGCAGTAAGTCCGGATTTCCCTGCCAAACAATTTGATTCAGTATGTCAGGCGGCCGGCTCTAGTACAAGGAACTCACAAGTGTTCTCGTGGGGAAGGTATCCTATGTCATCCAGGAAACGGGAGTGCGTCTCAGGAAGTAGAGTACCAGTGTTCTGCGGATCGAGGCATGAGAATATGTCGTTCATGAGAGTTGTGAATGTTGGGGTGGGTGTCATATCGGGGAAGAAGAAGGGTTGCCAGCCCGAACCAGTGCTAGGTGTTGGATCCCGTCGGGGAGGAATAGGTGGTGGCATACCACGATCAGCCGTCGTCTGATTCGAAGTGGGAAAGGAGGGAGGAGCATGAGAGTAGGCGATCGTGCATGAGGATGGGACAGGGTCCTGGGATGAGCCTCCGCTTTGTTTGAACACCTGCGTTAAGTGTAGCGCGATGTGACCATTTGTGAATCTTTCAGCAATTGCGCAGTTCGCACAAAGGTCGTAGTCGTTGCAGTTCAAGCAATGTATCCTTGGATTTGTCGCAAGTATGGTCTGAGTGCAGGAATCGCAGAAAAAATTCTGTGGAGCCGACGCCATGGCACTACAATAGTGAACTTTTGACTGATTGGGGGCAGAGAAGGGTACGTGTCCAGGGCTCGGTGAAGAGTTAATATGAAGGTCATGCGAAGGGCATCATAGGTCACGGTGCACAGACTTGGCATGTCAATCTGAGTTCAAGAGTTGAAACGTTGAAGGCTGAGCAAAGGTGGACGGAACAGAAGTGCCTGTGCCTCGCCCTCACAGAAGCAAGGTACATAAGATTGTGCCTTATGCGAGGGCAGTACTCAACTCCGCCACCCCCGGGTGCAGCTAGCAGTGGTTACTCGTTGCCCAGAGCGCGCAATGACCCGTTCAGTCTGAAATTTTATCGTTCTACTCCATGTTAATAGTTTCATTTGACGTGACAAACCCGCATATGCGAACGTGCGCAGATTCTGGCTTGGAGACCAAGAATCGTGGTATCAAGTGAGCCGGTCGAGCACGTAGAGTTCAAGGTTCACTAGCACTGCTGGTTCACCGTGCTGCACATGCCCCCTCAAGCCTCCCGTGCTGACTGTGAGTTAAAGCGGTAAAGGCATTGGAAATTTGGGACAGGTTGCCAGGGGAAATAACAACAACAACAACAACAACAACAACCACCACCACCACCCACCCGCGATCGCGGAATTGGGCCGTGGTTGCTCGTTGGTTGCTCGTTCCGGCCGCTGCGAGGAC